>BCLF01000215.1:0-25833 GCA_001602275.1 Zoysia japonica
ACCCATTTTTCCCCATCAAGACCCATTTTCGCACCAGTTTTTTCCAGTTTTCTTTAGAAAATGGCCAATATGCTTGCAAAACATATTTTTGCGCTGAAAGGAGTAGATTGGGATGTTCATTTTAAAAAAAAAAACTGAATACGGGGTGAAAGAAAGGACTGCGACCTATTTTCCGTGTCAGAACCCATTTTCACACCTAGTTTTTCTCGGTTTTCTCCCAAAAAAATGTCCGACATATGTACCAAAAATATTGGATTGGGACATTCATTATTAAAAACTGAATACGGGATGAGAGGAAGGACTACGACATATTTTTCTCCATCGGGAGAAATTTTGCTCCCGTTTTTTCCCATCAGGAGAAATTTTTCTCCATTTTTCCCCATCAGAACCCATTTTCGCACCTAGTTTTTTTCCAGTTTTCTCGATAAAATGGCCAATATACCTAAAAAAATATTTTTGCGTTGAAAAGAGTGGATTGGGATGTTCATTTTCAAAAACCTAAACACGGGTTGAGAGAAAGGATTGCGACCTGTTCTCCCCATCGGGACCCACCCGTTTTTCCCCATCAGGACCATTCTCGCTCTTGTTTTTCCGATTTTCTCCAAAAAATGGCCAATATCCTGCAAAAAATATTTTTGCAGTGAACAGTGTGGATTGGGATGTTCATTTTGAAGAAACTAAAACAAGGTTGAGAGGAAGGACTACGACCTATTTTTTCCCATCGGGACCGGTTTTCGCGCCCATTGTTTTCCCGTTCGAAAAATGTCCTACCTATGTACCAAAAATATTTTTGGGTCAAGAGGTGTGGATTGGGATGTTTATTTTTAAAAAACTGAACATGGGTTGAAAGAAAGGATTGCAACCTTTTTTCGCCATCGGGACCTATTTTGTACCCCATTTTTCCCATAAGGACCCATTTTTGCTTCTGTTTTTTCCGGTTTCTCCTGCAAATGGCCAATATACCTGCAAAAAATATTATTTTGTTGAAAGGAGTAAATTGGGATGTTCATTTTGAAAAAACAAAACCCGAGTCAAGAGGAAGGAGTGCGGCCTATTTATCCCCATCTGGACCCGTTGTCGCTCTCGTCTTTCCCTGTTTTCTCAAGAAAATGTTTGATATACGTACCAAAAATATATTTGGCTCAGAAGGAGTGGATTGAGATGTTCATTACTAAAAATCGAACATGGGTTGAGATGAAGGACTGCGACCTTTTTTCTCCATCGGGACCTATTTTTGCATTCGTTTTTCCCTATTATGACCCATTTTCGCTCCCTTTTTTCCAATTTTCTCCAAAAAATAGCCAATATACCCGAAAAAATTTGCGGTAAAAGGTTGGGATGTTCATTTTAAAAAAACTAAACACGGCTTAAGAGGTAGGACTGCGGTCTATTTTCCCCATTGGGACCTGTTTTCGCCCTCTTTTTTTCCCGGTTTTCTCTAGAAAATGTCCGATATACGTAAAAAAATATATTTCGGTCAAAAGGAGTAGATTGGGATATTCATTATTAAGAAACTGAGCGCGGGTTGAGAGAAAGGTCTGCGACCTATTTTTACCCATCAGGACCTATTTTTGAACCTAATTTTCCCCATCAGGATCTATTTTCGCTTTTTTCTGATTTTCTTAGAAAAATGGCCAATATACATGCAAAAACTATTTTTGCGCTGAAAGGAGTGGATTGAGATGTCCATTTTAAAAACCAAATATGGGTTTAGACGAAGGACTGCGGCCTGTTTTCCCCATCGGGACTTATTTTTGTACCCGTTTTTCCCCATCAGGACCCATGTTTGCTTTTGTTTTTCCTGATTTTCTCAAAAAAAATGGCCAGTATCCTGCAAAAAATCTTTTTGCAATGAACGGAGTGGATTGGGATGTTCATTTTGAAAAAAACATAAAACAGGTTGAGAGAAAGGACTGCGGCCTATTTTTCCCTATCGGGATCCATTTTCGCGCCATTTTTTCCCGTCCGGAAAATGTCCGATGTATGAACCAAAAATATTTTTCGGTCAAAAGGTGTGGATTGGGATGTTCATTATTAAAAAACTAAACATAGGTTGAGAGGAAGGATTAGAACCTTTTTTTCTCCATCGGGACTTATTTTTGCACCATTTTTTCCCCTTAAGGACTCATTTTCACTCCTATTTTTTCCGGTTCTCTCCAGAAAATGGCCAATATACCTGCAAAAATTATTTTTCTGTTCAAAGGAGTAAATTAGGATGTTCATTTTGAAAAAAAAATGAACACAGGTTGAGAGGAAGGACTGCAGCCTATTTTTCCCCATCAGGATCCGTTTTCGCGCCCATTCTTTACCGGTTTTCTACCGAAAATGTTTGATACGTACAAAAAATATTTTTAGGTCAAAAGGTGGATTGAGATGTTAATTATTAAAAAACTGAACAGGGGTTGAGAATAAGACTTGCGACCTACTTTTCCCGGGATCCATTTTTGCACCCGTTTTTCCCAGTCAAGACCCATTTTCGCTCTTTTTTTCCGGTTTTCTCCAGAAAATGGCCAATATACCTGAAAAAATTTTATGATGAAAGGAGTGGATTTTGAAGTTCATTTTAAAAAAACTGATCATGAGTTAAGAGGAAGGATTGCAGCCTATTTAGCCCCCTCGAGACCCATTTTTCCCTGTTTTGTCCGAAATGTCCGATATACGTAACAAAAATATTTTTGGGTCAGAAGGAGTGGATTGAGACATTCATTACTAAAAATAGAACATAGGTTGAGAGAAAGGATTACGAACTTTTTGCCCATCGGGACCTATTTTTCACCCTTTTTCCCCATCATGACCCCTTTTCACTCCTTTTTCTGATTTTCTCCAAAAAAATGGCCAATATACCTGCAAAAAATATTTCTGTGGGGAAAGGAGTGGATTGGGACGTTCATTTTGAAAAAACTGAACACGGGTTAAAAGGAAGGACTGCTGCCTATGATTCCCCATAAGGACCCGTTTCCGCTCTCGCTTTTTTCCGGTTTTCTCTATAAAATGTTCGATATACGTATCAAAAATATTATTGGGTCAAAAGGAGTGGATTGGCATATTCATTATTAACAAACTGAATACGGGTTAAGACGAAGGTCGGTGACCTAGTTTTCCCCATCGGGACCTATTTTTGAACCAGTTTTTCCCCGTCAAGACCCATTTTCGCTCTTGTTTTCTGATTTTCTCCATAAAACAGCCAATATACCTGAAAAATATTTTTGCGCTCAAAGAAGTGGATTGGGATGTTCATTTGAGAGAAAGGACTGCGACCTGTTTTCCCATTGGGACTTAATTTTGCACCAGTTTTTGCCCATGAGAACCCATTTTTGCTCTTGTTTTTTTTCCGATTTTGTCAAGAAAATGGCCAATATTCATTTTGAAAAAACTGAAAATAGGTTGAGAGGAGGGAGTGCGGCCTATTTTCCCCCATCAGGACCCTTTTTCGCGCCCATTTTTTCGCGTCTAGAAAATGTCCGATGTAAGTACCAAATATATTTTTGGGTCAAAAGGTGTGGATTCGGCTGGTTATTATTAAAAAACTGAACATGGGTTGAGAGGAAGGACTGCAAAATTTATTCCCCATCGAGACCGATTTTTGCACCCTTTTTTCCCCATCGTGACCCCTTTTCGCTCCTTTTTTTCTGATTTTCTCTAAAAGATGGCCAATATACTGCAAAAAAATATTTTTGTGAGGAAAGGAGTGGATTGGGATGTTTATTTTGAAAAAATTGAACACGGGTTAAGAGAAAAGACTGTGGCCTATGTTTCCCCATAGGGATCCATTTTCGCTCCCTTTTTTCTCGCTTTTCTCTAGAAAATGTTCAACATACGTACCAAAAACAAAAGGAGTGGATTGGGATATTCATTATTAAAAAACTGAACACGAGTTGAGAGGAAGGTCGGCGACCTAGTTTTCCCCATCGGGACCTATTTTTGAACCTATTTTCCCCATCGGGACCCATTTTCTCTCTTGTTTTTCTGATTTTCTCCAGAAAATGGCCAATATATTTTTGCGTTGAAAGGAGTGGATTGGGATGTTCATTTTAAAAAACTGCATACCGGTTTAGAGGAAGGACTGCGACTTGTTTTCCCCCATCAGGACTTAATTTTGCACTAGTTTTTCCCCATCAGGACCCATTTTTGCTCTTGTTTTTTCCAATTTTCTCTAGAAAATGGTCAATATCCAGCAAAAAATATTTTTGCAGTGAACGGAGCGGATTGGGATGTTCATTTTGGAAAAATTAAAAACAGGTTGAGAGAAAGGACTGCGGCCTATTTTTTCCCATAGGGACCCGGTTTCGCGCCAATTTTTTCCATCCGAAAAATGTCCGATGTATGTACCAACAATATTTTTTTGTCAAAAGGTATGGATTCGGACGTTTATTATTAAAAAACTAAACATGGGTTGAGAGAAAGGATCACGAACTTTTTGTCCCCATCGAGACCTATTTGTGCACCCATTTTTCCCCATAAGGACCCATTTTCGCTCCTATTTTTTTCCGGTTTTCTCCAGAAAGTGGCCAATATACCTGCAAAAAATATTTTTGTGTTCAAAGGAGTAAATTAGGATGTTCATTTTTTTAAAAAAATAAACACGAGGTGAGAGAAAGGACTGTGGCCTATTTTTCCTCATCGGGACCCATTTTCGCGCCCGTTCTTTTTTGGTTTTCTTCAAAAAAATGTCCGATATACGTACTAAAAAAATTTTTGAGTCAAAAGGAGTGGATTGGCCTATTTTTCCCATCAGGACCCACTTTAGAGGAAGGACTACGGCCTATTTATCCCCATTGGGACCCGTTTTCGCATCTATTTTTTCCTTGTGTTCCGCAGAAAATGTCCGATATATGTACCAAAAATATTTTTTGGTCAAAAGGAGTGGATTGGGACGTTCATTCTTAAAAAGCTAGCTAAACACAGGTGGAGAGGAAGGACTGCGACCTGTTTTTCCCCATCGGAATTTATTTTGTCCACGTTTTTCCCCGTCAGGACCCATTTTCACTCCTGTTTCTTCTGGTTTTCTACAGAAAATGGTCAACATACTTGAAAAAAATATTTTTATGATGAAAGAAGTGGATTGGGATGTTTATTTTCAAAAACCTAAACACGGGTCGAGAGAAAAGACTGCAACCAAGTTTTGCCCATCGGGACGTATTTCTTCGCCCATTTTTCCCCATCAGGACCCATTTACGCTCCTGTTTTTCGGTTTTCTTCAGAAAATGGCCAATATACCTGAAAAAATAAGTCGCAGTCTTTTCTGCAACTCGTGTTCGGTTTTTTCAAAATGAACATTCCAATCCACTCTTTTCAGCGAAAAATATTTTTTGCAAGTGTATTCCCCATTTTCCGGAGAAAACCACAAAAACAGGAGCGAAAATAGTTCCCAATGGGAAAAATGGGCGCAAAAATAGGTCTCGATGGGGAAAAATAAGTCGCAGTCCTTCCTCTCAACTCATGTTCAGTTTTTTAATAATGAATGTCCTAATCCACTCTTTTTAACCAAAAAATGTTTTTGGTACCTATATCGGACATTTTTTAGAGAAAAAATGGGCGTGAAAACGGTCCCGATGGAGAAAAATAGGCCGCAGGCCTTCCTCTCAACCTGTGTTCAATTTTTCAAAATAAACATCCCAATCCACTCCTTTCAGCAAAAAATATTTTTTCAAGTATATTGGCCAATTTCTGGAGAAAGCAAGAAAAATAGGAGCGAAAATGGGTTCGATGGGGAAAACTGTTGCAAAAATAGGTCCCAATGGCGAAAAAAGGGTCCCAGTCCTTCCTCTAAACCCGTGTTCAGTTCTTTAATAATGAATGTCCCAATCCACTCCTTTTGACATAAAAAAATTTTTGGTATGTATGTGGGACATTTTTTAAAGAAACCCAAAAAAGCAGGCGCGAAAATGGGACCCGGCATAGAAAAATATTTCGCAGTCCTTCCTCTCAATCCGTGTTCAGCATTTTAATAATGAACATACCAATCCACTCCTTCTGACCCAAAAATATTTTTTTACGTATATCGGACATTTTCTAGAGAAAACCGTAAAAAAAAGGCTCGAAAATGGATCCAGACGGGGAAAATAGGATGCAGTACTTCCTCACAACCCGTGTTCAGTTTTTTGAAAATGAACAACCTAATCCACTCCTTTCACCAATAAAGAATTTTTGCAGCTATGCTGGACATTTTCTGGAGAAAACCAGAAAAAAACGAAAATGGTCCCGATGGGGGAATAACGGGTGCAAAAACAGGTCTCTATGGGGAAAAACAGGTCTCAGTCCTTCATCTCAATCCGTGTTCAGTGTTTTAACAATGAATGTCCTAATCCACTCCTTTTGACCCAAAAATATTTTTTGTACGTATATCAAACATTTTCTGGAGAAAATCAGGAAAAATGAGCGCGAAAACGGGTCTCCATGGGGAAAAATAGGCCGCTGTCTATCCTCTCAACCCGTGTTCAGGTTTGTAATAATAAACACCCTTGTCCACTGTTTTTCAACCAAAAATATTTTTGGTGCGTATATCAGATATTTTCTACAGAAAGCTGCAGAAAAAAGATCGTAAAAATAGGTCCTGATACGGAAAAAAGAGGCCGCAGTTCTTCCTCTCAACCCGTGTTCAGTTTTTTAATAATGAACGTTCAAATCAACTCCTTATGACCCAAAAATATTTTTGGTACGTATATCGGACATTTTTTGGAGAAAGCCGAGGAAAAACGGGCACGAAAACGGGTCCCGAGAGGGGCAGTCTTTCCTCTAAACATGTGCGCAGTTTCTTCAAAATGAACGTCCCAATCCACTGCTTTTGACCCAAAAATATTGTTTGCAGGTATATTGACAATTTTTTGAGAAAACTACAAAAAAAAGAGCGAAAACAGGTCACAATCCTCTCTCTTAACTCGTGTTCAGTTTCCCAGTCCACTCTTTTTGACCCAAAAACATTTTTGATATGTATATCGGACATTTTCTAGAGAAAACTAGATAAAACAGGTGCGAAAACAGGTCCCGACAGGGAAACATAGGCCGCAGTTCTTGCTCTAACCCAGGGTTCATTTTTTTTCAAAATGAATATCCCAATCCACTCCTTTCAGCGCAAAAATATTTTTTATACATATATTGGCTATTTTCTGGACAAAACTAGAAAAATCTGGTGCAAAAATGGGTTCCGATGGGGAACAAGGGGGTGCAAAAATAGGTCCCGATGAGAAAAAACAGGTCGCTAACTTTTCTCTCAGCTCGTGTTTAGTTTTTTAATAATCAATGTCCCGATCCACTCCTTTTGACCCAAAAATATTTTTGGTATGTATATTGGACATTTTTTGGACATAACCGAAAAAAAACAGGCGCGAAAACAGGTCCCGACAGGGAAACATAGGCAGCAGTCCTTCCTCTCAAATTGTGTTTAGGTTTTTCAAAATGAACATCCCAATCCACTCTTTTCATCGCAAAAATATTTTTTGCAGGTGTATTGGCCATTTTCAAGAGAAAACCAGAAAAACAGGAGCAAAAATGGGTCCCGATGGTGGAAAAAAGGGTGCAAAACGAAGACCCAACCGAGAAAATTAGATCGCAGTCTTTCCTCTCAACCCGTGTTCAGTTTTTTAATAATGATCGTCCCAATAAACTACTTTTGACCCAAAAATATTTTAAATGCACTGGTTGGTGCGTCGATTATCAAACTTGTGTCTTCGCTCAAAACATGTCCAGTCTCCTCTATGACACCCAAAAATCAAGTTTGAGTATGTATATCATGTTTTAGTCAACTTCAAAAATCGGAGCGAAAACCGGCCCCACAGGTGCACTAAATGCACTGATTCGAGTGTCGATTATGAAACTTGTGTTTTTGCACCAAACATGTCCAATCCACTCTACTACACCCAAAAACCAAGTTTGGTATCTATACCATGTTTTGCTCACCTTCAAAAATCGACGCGAAAACGGACCCCACAGGTGCATTAAATGAACCGGTTCGATGCCGATTATGAAACTTTTGATCTCGCGCCAAACATGTCCAATCCACTCAATTACACTTAAAAACTAATTTTGGGCATGTAATCATGTTTTGGACGCTTTCAAAGCGCAAAAACGGCCTCACAAGTGCATTAAATGCATCGTTTCGACGTTGATTATGAAACTTATGTTTTTACGTCAAATATTTCCAATCCACTCCATGACACTCAAAAATCAAGTTTGGATATGTATATCGTGTTTTGGTCATCTCAAAAAATCGGCGCTAAAATGAGCCCCACAAGTGTATTAAATGCACTGGTTCAGGTGTCGATTATGAAACATGTGTTTTCGCGCCAAACAAGTCCAATCAACTCCATTACACTCAAAAAATCAAGTTTGGATTTTTATCATGTTTAGGTCACCTACAAAAATCGGCGCGAAAACGGGCCCGCTGGTGCATTAAATGCATCGGTTCGATGCCGATTATAAAACTTGTGTTCTCGCACCAAACATGTACGATCCACTCCATTACACCCAAATGCCAAGTTTAGATATGTATATCACGTTTTGGTCACCTTCAAAAATCGACGCGAAAATGGACCCCACAAGTGCATTAAATGCACCGGTTCGGGCGCCATTATGAAACTTGTGTTTTCGCGTCGAAAATGTCCAATCCAATACATTACACCCAAAACCAAGTTTGGGTATGTAAATGTTTTTGGCCACCTTCAAAAATCGGCGCAAAAACCGTCCCCACACGTGCATGAAATGCACCGGTTCGTGCGCCCAATATGAAACTTGTGTTTTCACGCCAATCCACTCCATTACACTCAAAAACCAAGTTTGGGTATGTATATCATGTTTTGGACATTTCAAAAACCGGCATGAAAACAGGCCCTACAGGTGCATTAAATGCACCGGTTCAAGCGCCGATTATGAAACTTGTGTTTTCGCGCCAAACAGGTCTAATCCACTCCATAACACCCAAAAACCGAGTTTGGTTACGTATATCATGTTTTGGTCACCTTCAAAAATCGGCGCGAAAATGGGCCCCACTAGTGCATTAATTGCATCGATTCGTGCGCCGATTATAAAACTTGTGTTTTCGCGGCAAACATGTCCAATCCACTCTATTACATCGAAATACCAAGTTTTTGTATGTATATCATGTTTTGGTCACCTTCAAAAATTGGCACGAAAATGGGCCCCACTAGTGCATTAATTGCATCGATTCGTGCGTCGATTATGAAACTAGTGTTTTCACGCCAAACATGTCCAGTCCACTCCATTGCACGCAAAAACCGAGTTTGAGTATGTATATCATGTTTTGGTCACCTTCAAGAATCGACCCGAACACCCGCCTCACAGGTGCATTAAGCGCACCGGCTCGGTGTCGATGATAAAACTTTTGTTTTTGCGTCAAACATGTCCGATCCACTCCCTTACAGCCAAAAACCAAGTTTGGGTATGTATATCATGTTTTAGTCCCCTTCAATAACCGGCGCGAAAAAGGGCCTCACAGGTGCATTAAAGGCACGGATTCGAGCGCCGATTGTGAAACTTGTGTTTTTGTGCCAAACATGTTCAATCGACTCCATTACACCCAAAAATCAAGTTTGGGTATGTCTATCATGTTTTGGCCACATCAAAAACCGGCATGAAAACAGGCTCCACAGGTGCATTAAATGCACCGGTTCAGGCGTCGATTATGGAACTTTTGTTTTCGTGCCAAACATATCCAATCCATTCCATTACACCCAAAACCAAGTTCGGATACGTATACCATGTTTTGGTCGCCTTCAAAAATCGGCGTGAAAACAGGCCCACAGGTGCCTCAAATGCACCGGTTCAGGCACCGATTATGAAACTTATGTTTTCGCGCCAAACATGTCCAATCCACTCCATAACACCCAAAAACCGAGTTTGGGTACGTATATCATGTTTTGGTCACCTTCAAAAATCGGCACGAAAATGGGCCCCACTAGTGCATTAATTACATCGATTCGTGCGCTGATTATGAAACTAGTGTTTTCGCGCCAAACATGTCCAGTCCAGTGCATCGGCTCGGTGTCGATTATGAAACTTGTGTTTTTGCGCCAAACATGTCCGATCCACTCTCTTACAGCCAAAAACCAATTTTAGGTATGTATATCATGTTTTGGTCCCCTTCAATAACCGGCGCGGAAAAGGGCCTCACAGGTTTTGTATGTATATCATGTTTTGGTAACCTTCAAAAATTGGCACGAAAATGGACCCCACTAGTGCATTAATTGCATCGATTCGTGCGCCGATTATGAAACTAGTGTTTTCGCGCCAAACATGTCCAATGCAATCTACTACATCAAAATACCAAGTTTTTGTACGTATATCATGTTTTGGTCACCTTCAAAAACCGGCGCAAAAATGGGCCCCACTAGTGCATTAATTGCATCGATTCGTACGTCGATTATGAAACTAGTGTTTTCGGGACAAACATGTCCAGTCCACTCCATTACACCCAAAAACCAAGTTTAAGTATGTATATCATGTTTTGGTCACCTTCAAGAATCGACGCGAACACCCGCCCCACTGGTGCATTAAGTGCACCAGCTCGGTGTCGATTATGGAACTTGTGTTTTTGCGCCAAACATATCCGATCCACTCCCTTACATCCAAAAACCAAGATATATGTATATCGTGTTTTGGTCCCCCTCAATAACCGACCCGGAAAAGGGCCTCACAGGTGCATCAAATGCACCGGTTCGAGCGCCGAATGTGAAACTTCTGTTTTTGTGCCAAACATGTCCAATCCACTCCATTACACCCAAAAACCAAGTTTGGCTATGTATATCATGTTTTGGCCACTTCAAAAACCGACAGGAAAACACGCCCAATAGGTGCATTAAATGCTTCGGTTCAGGCGTCGATTATGAAACTTTTGTTTTCGCGCCAAACATGACCAATCCACTCCATTACACTCAAAAACCAAGTTTGGGGATATATATCATGTTTTTATCGCCTTCAAAAATTTACGCGAAAACGGGCCCACAGGTGCCTTAAATGCACCGGATCACTGGCAGATTATGAAACTTGGGTTTTCGCGCCAAACACGTCCAATCCACTCCATAACACCCAAAAAACGAGTTCGGGTACGCGAGAACGGCCCCACCGGTGCATCAAATGCACGGGTTCGAGCATCGATTTATGAAACATGTGTTTTCGCAGAAAACATGTCCAATCCACTCTAGTACATCGAAATACCAAGTTTTTGTATATATATCATGTTTTGGTCGCCATAAAAAATCGGCGCGAAAATAGACCCCACTAGTGCATTAATCGCATCAATTCGTGCACTGATTATGAAACTAGTGTTATCGCGCCAAACATGTCCAATGCAATCTACTACATCGAAATACCAAGTTTTTGTATGTGTTATGTCTTGGTCACCTTCAAAAACCGGCGCGAAAATGGGCCCCACTAGTGCATTAATTGCATCGATTCGTGCGTCGATTATGAAACTAGTGTTTTTGCGCCAAAGATGTCCAGTTTACTCCATTACACCCAAGAACCATGTTTGAGTATGTATATCATGTTTTGGTCACCTTCAAGAACTGACGCAAACTCTGGCCCCACAGGATCATTAAGTGCACCAGCTCGGTGTTGATTATGAAACTTGTGTTTTTGCGCCAAACTTGTCTGATCCACTCCCTTACAGCCAAAAACCAAGTTTGGGTTTGTATATCATTTTTTGGTCCCCTTCAATAACCAGCGCGAAAAAGGGCCTCACAGGTGCATGAAATGCACCGGTTCGAGCGCCGATTGTGAAACTTTTATTTTTGTGTCAAACATGTCCAATCCACTCTATTACACTCAAAACCAAGTTTGGATATGTATATCATGTTTTGGCCACTTCAAAAACTGGCAGGAAAATAGGCCCCACAGGTGCATTAAATGCAACGGTTCAGGCGCCGATTATGAAACTTTTGTTTTCGCGCCAAACATATCCAATCCAATCCATTACACCCCAAAACCAAGTCTGGGTATGTATATCATGTTTTCGTCTCCTTCAAAAATCGGCGCGAAAACGGGCCCACAGGTGCCTTAAATGCACCGGTTCAGGCGCCGATTATGAAACTTATGTTTTCGCGTCAAACATGTCCAATCCACTCCATAACACCCAAAAACCGAGTTTGGAAACGTATACCATGCTTTAGTCACCTTCAAGAACCAGCACGAAAATGGGCCCCACTAGTGCATTAATTGCATCGATTCGTGCACCGATTATGAAACTAGTGTTTTTGCGCCAAACTTGTCCAGTCCACTCTATTAGACACAAAAACCAAGTTTAAGTATGCATATCATGTTTTGGTCACCTTCAAGAATCGACGCGAACACCCGCCCCACAGGTGCATTATGCGCACCGGCTCGGTGTCGATTATGAAACTTGTATTTTTGCGCCAAACATGTCCGATCCACTCCCATACAGCCAAAAACCAAGTTTGGGTATGTATATCATGCTCTGGTCCCCTTCAATAACCGGCGCGGAAAATGGCCTCACAGGTGCATGAAATGCACCGGTTCGAGCGCCGACTGTGAAACTTGTGTTTTTCTGCCAAACTTATCCAATCCACTCCATTACACCTAAAAACCTGATTTTGGTATGTATATCATGTTTTGCCCCCATAAAAAACCGGCATAAAAACAGGCTCCATAGGTGCATTAAATGCACCGGTTCAGGCGCCGATTACGAAACTTGTGTTTTCGTGCCGAACATGTCGAATCCAATCCATTACACCCAAAAACCAAGTTTGGGTACGTATATCATGTATTGGTCAGCTTCAAGAATCGATGCGAGAACGTCCCCACCGGTGCATTTAATGCACGGGTTCGAGCATCGATTATGAAACTTGTGTTCTCACGGCAAACATGTCCAATCCACTCTATCACATCGAAATACCAAGTTTTCGTATGTATATCATGTTTTGGTCATCTTCAAAAATCGGCGTGAAAATGGGCCCCACTATGGCATTAATTGCATCGATTCGTGCGCCGATTATGAAACTAGTGTTTTCGTGCCAAACATGTCCAGTCCACTCCATTACACCCAAAAACCAAGTTTGAGTATGTATATCATGTTTTGGTCACCTTCAAAAATTGACGCGAACACCCGCCCCACTGGTGCAATAAGTGCACCGGCTCGGTGTCGATTATGAAACTTTTTTTTTGCGCCAAAATGTCCGATCCACTCCCTTACAGACAAAAACCATGTTTGGATGTGTATACCATGTTTTGGTCCCCTTCAATAACCGGCGCGGTAAGGAGCCTCACAGGTGCATCAAATGCACCAGTTCGAGCGCCGATTCTGAAACATGTGTTTTTGTGCAAAACATGTACAATCCACTCCATTACACCCGAAACCAAGTTTGGGTATGTCTGTCATGTCTTCGCCACTTCAAAAACCGGCATGAAAACAGGCACCACAGGTGCATTAAATGCACCGGTTCAGCCGTCGATTATGAAACTTTTGTTTTCACGCCAAACATATCCAATCCGCTCCATTACACACCAAAACCAAGTTTGGGTACGTATACCATGTTTTGGTCCCCTTCAACAACCGGTGTGAAAAAGGGCCTCACATGTGCATTAAATGCACCGATTCGAGCCGATTGTGAAACTTGTGTTTTTGTGCCAAACATGTCCAATCCACTCTATTACACACAAAAACCATGTTTGGGTGTGTCTATCTTGTTTTGGTCACTTCAAAAACCGGCTTGAAAACAAGCCCCACAGGTGCATTAAAAGCCCCGGTTCAAACGCTGATTATGAAACTTTTGTTTTCGCGCCAAACATATCCAATCTACTCCATTACACCCAAAAACCATGTTCGGGTACGTATATCATGTTTTGATCGCCTTCAAAAATCGGCGCGAAACTGGGCCCACATGTGCCTTAAATGCACCGGTTCAAGCGCCGATTATGAAACTTTTGTTTTCACGTCAAACACGTACAATTCACTTCATAGCACCCAAATACACGGGTTCAAAAATTTGGGAACTTATATCATGTTTTGGTCGCCTTCAAAAATTGGCACGAAAACAGGCCCCACCGCGCCTTAAATACACGGGTTCGAGCATCGATTATAAAACTTGTGTTTTCGTGACAAGCATGTCCAATCCACTCTATTACATCGAACTACAAAGTTTTTGTATGTATATCATGTTTTGGTCACCTTCAAAAATCAGCGCGAAAATGGGCCCCACTAGTGCAATAATTGCATCGATTCATGCACCAATTATGAAACTAGTCTTTTCGCGTCAAACATGTCCAGTCCACTCTATTACACGCAAAAACCAAGTTTGAGTATGTATATGATATTTTGATCACCTTCAAGAATCGACGTAAACAACCGCCCCACAGGTGCATTAAGTGCACCGGCTCGTTGTCGATTATGGAACTTGTGTTTTTGCGGCAAACATGTCCGATCCACTCCCTTACAGCCAAAAACCAAGTTTGGGTATGTATATCATGTTTTCGTCCCCTTCAATAATCGGCGCGAAAATGGGCCCACAGGTGCCTTAAATGCATCGGTTCAGGCGTCGATTATGAAACTTGTGTTTTCGCGAGAAACATGTCCAATCCACACAATAACACCCGAAAACCAAGTTTGGGTACGTATATCATGTTTTGGTCACCTTCAAGAACCGACGCGAGAACAGCTCAGCCGCCGATTGTGAAACTTGAGTTTTTGTGCCAAACTTGTCCAATCCACTCCATTACACAAAAAAAAACCATGTTTGTGGATGTATATCATGTTTTGGTCGCCTTCAAAAATCGACGTGAAAACGGGTCCACAGGTACCTTAAATACACTGGTTCAGGCGCCGAATATGAAACTTGTGCTTTCGCGCCAAAATATCGAATCCACTCCGTAACACTCAAAAACCGAGTTTGGGTACGTATATCATGTTTGGGTCGCCTTCAAGAATCGATGCGAGAACGGCCCCACTGGTGCATTAAATGCACGGGTTCGAGCATCGATTATGTAACTTGTATTTTAGCGGTAAACATGTCTAATCCACTCTATTACATCGAAATACCAAGTTTTCGTATGTATATCATGTTTTGGTCATCTTCAAAAATCGACGCGAAAATGGGCCCCACTAGTGCATTAATTGCATCGATTCATGCCCCGATTATGAAACTAGTGTTTTCACGTCAAACATGTTCAATCCACTCCATAACACCCAAAAACCGTGTTTGGGAACATATATAATGTTTTGGTTGCCTTCAAAAATTGGTGCGAAAACAGGCCCCACCGCACCTTAAATACACGGGTTCGAGCATCGATTATAAAACTTGTGTTTTCGTGGCAAACATGTCCAATACACTCTATTACATCGAAATACCAAGTTTTTGTATGTATATCATGTTTTGGTCGCCTTCAAAAATCGGAGCGAAGATGGGCCCCACAGGTGCATTAAGTGCACCGATTAAATGCACCGGTTCGTTGCCTATTATGAAACTTCTGTTTTCGCACCGAACATGTCCAATCCACTCCATTACATTGAAAAACCAAGTTTGGGTACGTATATCATGTTTTGGTCGCCTTCAAAAATCGACGCGAAATCGGCCCCACATGTGCATTAAATGCATTGGTTCGAGTGCCGATTATGAAACTTGTGTTTTCGCGCCAAACATTTCAATACACTCCACTACACTCAAAAACCAAGCTTGAGTATGTATATCATATTTTGGTCACGTTCAAAAATCGACACGAAAACCATCCCCGTATGTGTATCATATTTTGGTCACGCTCAAAAATCGACACGAAAACCATCCCCACAGTTGCAATAAATGCACCGGCTCGAGCGTCGATTATGAAACTTGTGTTTTCGCGCCGAACATGTCCATTCCACTCCTCTACACTCAAAAACCAAGTTTGAGTATGTATATCATGTTTTGGTCACATAAAAAATCGGCGAAAAACCGGCCCCATAAAACACCGGTTCGCTGCCGATAGTGAAACTTCTGTTTTCGCGCCCAACGTTTGCAATTCACTTCATTACATCCAAAAACAAAGTTTGGGTACGTATATCATGTTTTAGTCACCTTCAAGAACCGACGCGGAAACCGGCTTCATAGATGCCTTAAATACACCGGTTCGAGCGCCGATTACGAAACTTGTGTTTTTGCGCCAAACATGTTCAATCCACTCCATTACACACAAAAACCAAATTTGGCCACCCTCAAAAAACTGGAATGAAAACGAGCCCCATAGGTGCACTAAAGGCACCGGTTCGCGCGTCGATTATAAAACTTGTGTTTTCGCACAGAACATGTCCAATCCACTACAGTACACCGCAAAATCAAGTTTGGGTATGTAAAACATGTTTTGGTCGCCTTTAAAAATCGGCCCCAAGGTGCAATAAATGCACCGGTTCGGTGTCGATTATGAAACTCGTGTTTTTACGCCAAACATTTCCAATCCACTTCATTACATTCAGAAACGAAGTTTGGGTACGTATATTATGTTTTAGTCACCTTCAAGAATCGGCGCGGAAACCGGCTTCATAGATGCCTTAAATACACCGGTTCGGGCGCCGATTACGAAACTTGTGTTTTCCCGCCAAACATGCCCAATCCACTCCACAACACTCAAAAACCAAGTTTGAGTATGTATATCATGTTTTGGTCACACAAAAAATCGACGAAAAACCAGCCCCACAGGTGCATTAAAAGCACCGGTTCGCTGCCGATTGAAAAACTTGTGTTTTCGCGCCAAACATTTGCAGTCCACTTCATTACATCCACAAAGCAAGTTTGGGTACACATCTTGTTTTAGTCACCTTCAAGAACCGGCGCGGAAACCGGCTTCATAGATGCGTTAAATACACCGGTTCGAGCGCCGATTACGAAACTTGTGTTTTTGCGCCAAACATGATTTGGACATCATATCCGGGGTTGGCCTCCACCTTTTGAAATTTCTAAAGGGCACAGTTGCATGGCTGGTTTTAAAACTGTGTTTGACTCGAGGACGACTCCAAATCAAGTGGGAGAGGATGATGAGATCACATACATACCCCCGTAGCCTCCACCTTTCATAATTTCAGGAGGGCATATTGGAGTGGCGCTTTTGCAATCTGAAATTGAGTCGAGGACGACCCTAATTCATGTGGGTGAGGATGATGTGTACATCATATCCTCTGATGAGGACTTCTGGGGGTATTCTGATGCGGTGAAGTGGCGCAGCAGGAACATATAAGATTTCATCAAAACGTGTTCAATCCACTCCATTACACTCAAAAAACAAGTTTGGGTTGGTATATCTTGTTTTGGCCACCATCAAAAAACCGAAATGAAAACAAGCCCCATAGGTGCATTAAAGGCACCGGTTCGTGCGTCGATTATGAAACTTGTGTTTTCGGAACAAACATGTCCAATCCACTCTATTACACCGAAAAACTAAGTTTGGGTATGTATATCATGTTTTGGTCGCCTTCAAGAACCGACGCGGATACCGGCTTCATAGATGCCTTCGATACGCCGGTTCGGGCGCTGA
Organism: Zoysia japonica; assembly: GCA_001602275.1. Lineage (NCBI taxonomy): Eukaryota > Viridiplantae > Streptophyta > Magnoliopsida > Poales > Poaceae > Zoysia > Zoysia japonica. The sequence goes on from BCLF01000215.1 coordinate 17,467, forward strand.
TTACGAAACATGTGTTTTTGCGCCAAACATGTTCAATCCACTCCATTACACACAAAAACCAAGTTTGTGTACGTATATCATGTTTTAGTCGCCTTCAAGAATGGGCGCAGAAACCGGCTTCATAGATGCCTTAAATACACCGGTTCGAGTGCCGATTACGAAACTTGTGTTTTTGCGCCAAACAAGTTCAATCCACTCCATTACACACAAAAACCATGTTTGGGTTGGTATATCAGGTTTTGCCCACCTTCAAAAAACCGGAATGAAAACGAGCCCCATAGGTGCATTAAAGGCACCGGTTTGTGTGTCGATTATGAAACATGTGTTTTCGCACCGAACATGTCCAATCCACTCCATTACACCGAAAAACCAAGTTTGGGTATGTTTATCATGTTTTGGCCGCCTTCAAAAAATCGGCGCGAAAACAGGCCCCACATGTGCATTAAATGCACTGGTTCGACGCCGATTATGAAACTTGTGTTTTCGCGCCAAACATATGCAATCCACTCCACTACACTCAAAAACCAAGTTTGAGTACGTATATCATATTTTGGACCCCTTCAAAATCCGGCATAAAAAACGGGCCCCACAGGTGCATTTAATGCACCGGTTCGCTGCCGATTATGAAACTTGTGTTTTCGCGCCAAACATGTCAAATCCACTCCACTACACCCAAAAACCAAGTTTGGAAATGTATATCATGTTTCGGTCGCCTTTAAAAACCGGAATAAAAAACGGGCCCCACAGGTGCATTAAATGCACCGGTCAATGCGTCGATCATGAACTTGTGTTTTCACGCCAAACATGTCCAATCCACTCGATTACACCTAAAAACCAAGTTTGCGGTATGTATATCATGTTTTGGTCACATCAAAAATCGGCGCAACAACCAGCCCCACTGGTGCATTAAATGCACGGGTTCGAGCGCCAATTATAAAACTTGTGTTTTCGCACCAAACATATTCAATCCACTCCACGACACTCAAAAAACAAGTTTGGGTATGTATATCATGTTTTGGTCGCCTTCAAAAATCGGCGCGAAAACGGGCCCCACAGGTGCACTAAATACAACGGTTCGAGCGCCGATTATGAAACTTGTGTTTTCGCGCCAAACATGTCCAATCCACTCCATTACACCCAAAAACCAAGTTTGAATATTTATATCATGTTTTGCTCGCCTTCAAAAATCGGCGCGAAATCGGCAACACGTGTGCATTAAATGCACTGGTTCGAGCGCCGATTATGAAACTTGTGTTTTCACGCCAAACATGTCCAATCCACTCCATTACACACAAAAACCAAGTTTGGGTATTTATATCATGTTTTGCTCGCCTTCAAAAATCGGGGAGAAATCGGCCCCACATGTGCATTAAATGCACTGGTTCGAGAGCCGATTATGAAAATTGTGTTTTCGCGCCAAACATATGCAATCCACTCCACTAAACTCAAAACAAAGTTTGAGTATGTATATTATATTTTGGTCACGTTCAAAAATCGACATGAAAACCGTCCTCACAGGTGCATTAAATGCACCGGTTCGTGCGCCGATTATGAAACTTGTGTTTTCGCACCAAACATGTGCAATCCACTCCACTACACTCAGAAACCAAGTTTGAGTGTGTATATCACATTTTCGTCACATGAAAAATCGGCGAAAAACCGGCCCCACAGGTGCATTAAAAGCAATGGTTCGCTGCCGATTGAGAAACTTGTGTTTTCGCGCCAAACATTTGCAATCCACTTCATTACATCCAAAAACCAAGTTTGGGTACGTATATCACGTTTTAGACACCTTCAAGAACCGACGCGGATACCGGCTTCATAGATGCCTTCGATACGCCGGCTCGGGCGCTAATTACGAAACATGTGTTTTTGCGCCAAACATGTTCAATCCACTCCATTACATCCAAAAACCAAGTTTGTGTACGTATATCATGTTTTAGTCGCCTTCAAGAACCGGCGCAGAAACCGGCTTCACAGATGCCTTAAATGCACCGGTTCGGTGTCGATTATAAAAGTTGTGTTTTTGCGCCAAACATTTCCAATCCACTTTATTACATCCAAAAACCATGTCTGGGTACGTATATCATGTTTTAGTCACCTTCAAGAACCGACCCAAAAATCGGCTTCATAGATGCCTTAAATACACCGGTTCGCGCGTCGATTATGAAACTTCTGTTTTCGTGCCAAACATGTCCAATCCACTCCATTACACCCGAAAACCATGTTTGGGTATGTATATCACGTTTTGGTCGCCTTCAAAAATTGGCGCAAATACGGGCCCACAGGTGCATTAAATGCACCGGTTCAAGCATCGATTATGAAACCTGTGTTTCCGCGCCAAAAATGTCCAATCCACTTCATTACACCCAAAACCAAGTTTGGGTATGTATATCATGTTTTAGTCGCCTTTAAAAATCGGCGCGAAAACAGGCCCCACAGGTGCATTAAATGCACCGGTTCAAGCGCCGATTATAAAACCCGTGTTTTCGCGCCAAACATAGCCAATACACTCTAATCCACCCAAAAAACTAATTTTGGTATGTATATCATGTTTTGGACACCTTCAAAAATCGAAAACGGGCCCCACCGGTGCATTAAATGCACCAGTTCAGGCGCCGATTATGAAACTTATGTTTTCACGCCAAACATGTCCAATCCACTATATTACAGCAAAAAACCAAACTTGGATATGTATATCATGTTTTGGCCACCTTCAAAAATCAGCACGAAAATCGGCATAACAGGGGCATTAAATGCACCAGTTCACGCGACGATTATGAAATTTGTGTGTTCATGCCATATATGTCCAATCCACTTCATTACACCCAAAAAACAAAGTTTGGTTATGTATATCATGTTTTGGTAATCTTCAAAAATCGGCGCAAAAACGGGCCCCACAGGTGCATTAAATGCATCGGCTCGAGCGTCGATTATAAAACTTCTGTGTTCCGGCCAAACATGTCCAATCCACACCACTACACTCAAAAACCATGTTTGGACATGTATATCATGTTTTGGTCACCTTCAAAAATCGGCGCAAAAACAGGCCCCATAGGTGCATTAAATGCACCGGTTCGAGCGTTGATTATGAAACTTGTGTTTTTGCACCAAATATATCCAATCCACTCCATTACATCCAAAAACCAAGTTTGGATATGTATATCCTGTTTTCGTCACCTTCAAGAACCAGCGCGGAAACCAGCCCCACAAGTGCATTATTAAATGCATCGGTTCGGGCGTCGTTTATAAAAATTGTGTTTTTGCGTCAAACATGTCCAATCCAGTTCGTCACACTAAAAAACTAAGTTTGGTTATGTATATCATGTTTTGGCCACCTTATAAAAACTGCATGAAAATGGGCCCCACAGGTGCATTAAAATGACTGATTCGTGCGTCGATTATGAAATTTGTGTTTTCGCACCAAACATGTCCAATCACTCCATTAGAGCCAAAAACAAAGTTTTGGTATGTATATCATGTTTTGGCAACCTTATAAAACTGGCATGAAAATGGACCCCACTGGTGCATTAAATACACCGGTTCGTGCGCCGATTATAAAACTTGTGTTTTCGCGCCAAACATGTCCAATTTGCTCCATTACACCCAAAAATCAAGTTTGCGTATGTATATCATGTTCTCGTCCCCCTCAAAAATTGGCGCGAAAACAAGCCCCACAGATGCATTAAATGCACCGGTTCGGTGCCGATTTTGAAACTTGTGTTTTCGCGCCCAACATGTCCAATCCATTCCATTACATCCAAAAACCAAGTTTGGGTATGTATATCATGTTTTGGTCGCCTTCAAAAATGGGAACGAAAACGCGCCCCACACGTGGATTAAATACACCGGTTCGAGCGTCGTTTATGAAACTTGTGTTTTTGCGCCAAACATGTCCAATCCACTCTATTGCACCCCAAAACTATGTTTTGGTTTGTATATCATGTTTTGGTCACCTTCAAAAATCGATGTGAAAATTGGCCCCATAAGTGCATTAAGTGCACCTGTTCGTGCACCGATTGTGAAACTTGTGTTTTCACACTAAACATGTCTAATCCACTCCATTACACCAAAAAACTAAGTTTGAGTATGTATATCATGTTTTGGCCACCTCCTAAATTTGGCACGAAAACCAGCCTCATAGGTGTCTTAAATGCATCGGTTCGGTGCTGATTTTGAAACTTGTGTTCTTGTGTCAAACGTGTCCAATCCACGCCATTACACCTAAAAACGAATTTTGGGCATGTATATCATGTTTTGGTCCCCTTCAAAAATCGGCACAAAAACCAGCTCCACAGTGCATTAAATGCACCGGTTCGCTGTCGATTGTGAAACTTGTGTTTTCGCGACAAACATGTCCAATCCACTCCATTACACCCAAAAACCAAGTTTGGGTATGTATATCATGTTTTGGTCGCCTTCAAAAATCGATGCGAAAACAGGCCCCACAGGTGCATTAAATGCACCAGTTCAGGCGCCAGTTATGAAACTTGTGTTTTCGCGCCAAACATGTCCAATCCACTCTATTACACCCAAAAACCAAGTTTGGGTATGTGTATCATGTTTTGGTCACCGTCTAAAATCAACGCGAAAACAGGCAACAAGTGCATTAAATGCTCGGTTTGTGCGCCGGTAATGAAATGTGTGTTTTCGCTCCAAACATGTCCAATCCACACCATTGCACTCAAAAACAAAGTTTGGGTATGTATATCATATTTTGGCCACTTTCAAAAATCGGCCCCATAGGTGCATTAAAGGCATTGGTTCGGGCGCCGATTATAAAACTTATGTTTTTGCGCCAAACATGTCCAATCTACTCAATTACACTCAAAAACCAAGATTTGGTATGTATATCATCTTTTGGTCACCTTAAAGAACTGACATGAAAATGGGCCCCACAGGTGCATTAAATGCACCAATTCGTGCGTCGATTATGAAACTTGTGTTTCCGCGTCACACATGTCCAATCTACTCCATTACACAGAAAAACAAGGTTTGCGTATGTATATCATGTTCTGGTCACCTTCAAAAATTGGCGCGAAAACCAGCCCCATAGTTGCATTAAATGCACCGGTTTGGTGCCGATTTTGAAACATGTGTTTTCGCGCCAAACATGACCATTCCGCTCTATTACATCCAAAAACCAAGTTTGGGTATGTATATCATGTTTTGGTTGCCATCAAAAATGGGCACGAAAACAGGCCCCACATGTGCATTAAATACACCGGTTCGAGCGTCGATTATGAAACTTGTGTTTTTGCGTCAAACATGTCAAATCCACTCCATTACACCCAAAAACGAAGTTTTATTATGTATATCTTATGTTGGTCACCTTAAAACATCGCCGCGAAAACCGGCGTCATAGGTGCATTAAATGCACCGGTTCGGTGCCGATTTTGAAACTTGTGTTCCAGCGCCAAACGTGTCCAATCCACTCCACTACACCCAAAATCCAAGTTTGCGTATATATATCAGGATTTGATCATCTTCAAAATCGACCGAAAACAGGGCCCACAGGTGCATTAAATGCATCGGTTCGTGCGCTGATTATGAAACTTCTGTTTTCGCGCCAAACAAGTCCATCCCCTCCATTACATCCAAAAATCAAGTTTGGGTATGTATATCATGTTTTGGGACCTTCAAAAATCGGTGCAAAAATGGGCCCCACAGGTGCATTAAATGCATTGATTCGTGCGCCTATTATGAAACGTGTGTTTTCGCGCCAAACAGGTCCAATCCACTGCATTACACCCATAAACCACGTTTCTGTATTTATACCATGTTTTGGTCAGCTTCAAAAATTGGTGCGAAAACGGGCCCCGCAAAAGCATTAAATGCACCGGTTCGTTCGCCGATTATAAAACTTATGTTTTTGCGCCAAACATGTCCAATCCACTCCATAACACCGAAAAACCAATTTTGGGTATGTATATCATGTTCTGGTCACCTTCAAAAATTGGCGCGAAAACCGGCCCCACGGGTGCATTAAATGCACTGTTCGGTGCCGCTTTTGACTCTTGTCTTTTCGGGCCAAACAAGTCCAATCCACTCCATTCCATCCAAAAACAAGTTTGAGTATGTATATCATGTTTTGGTCGCCTTCAAAAATGGGCTGGAAAATGGGCCCCACCCGTGCATTAAATACACCAGTTCGAGAGTCGATTATAAAACTTGTGTTTTCGCACCAAACGTGTCCAATCTGCTCTATTACACCCAAAAACAAGATTTGAGTATGTATATAATGTTCTGGTCACCTTCAAAAATTGGCGTAAAAACCGGCCCCACAGATGCATTAAATGCACCGGTTCGGTGCCGATTTCGAAACTTGTGTTTTCGTGCCAAACATGTCCAATCTGTTCCATTACATCCAAAAACGAAGTTTGGCTATGTATATCATGTTTTGGTCGCCCTAAAAAATCGGCCCCAAAAATGGGCGCCATAGGTGCATTAAATACACCAGTTCGAGCGTCGATTATGAAACTTGTGTTTTTGCGTCAAACATGTCCAATCCACTCCGTTACACCCAAAAACGAATTTTAGGTATGTATATCATGATTTGGTCACCATAAAAAATCGGCGCAAAAACCGGCTCCACAGGTGCATTAAATGCACCGGTTCGCTGTCGAGTGTGAAACTTGTGTTTTCACAACAAACATGTCCAATCCATTCCATTACATCCAAAAACCAAGTTTGGGTTTGTATATCATGTTTTGGTTGCCCCCAGAAACGGGCACAAAATTAGGCCCCACACGTATACATCGGATGGAGCGTCGATTATTAAACTTGTGTTTTTTAGTCAAACATATCCAATCCACATCGTGTGCAGATCTCTTATCGTGTCACATATGTTAATTATTTCTTTTGCATTGAAAATTAGATCTGTTATCGTGTCACATCTGTTAATTGTTTCTTTTGCATTGAAAATTTATCCCGCCCACCCACCCATATTTCGATCACAATCACATCCAGACTTCATATATCCACTTCTCCATATTTATCCGCTGCTCAATCATCCACAAAAACATCCACAAAATTCACATCCAATTTGAAATCTGAATCTGTTTTCAGACTCTCAAACAAATCTGATTCAGAGATCCATCATTAAAATAGTCATAAATTTTGTTTTTGCACTCCAAATTAGACATATAAGTACTTTTTAGATATCTACAGAAAATTCCACATCCTCCCACGATCCTAGATTCAACAAAATCATAACAGAAGTTTTTGTTTTCGCACTCCGAATTTTCAGCACAAATTTAACAAAAATTCGAGATTTTCTCCAGGCCACATATTTTATCATATTGATCTGAAATTTTGTCGTGTATCGTCTTTTGTGCTTCTGGTTCAGAGAAAAAATATCCGAAAAGTAAAATAAAAATAAAAAAAATTGAAGACCAAGAAGTCAGGAATTAACCTTCGCTGATTTATCAAGTGCTGAATAGTTTGCTGATTTCTGGAGCCTTATCATTTGTATTGTTGCTGCCCTTTGATATTTTCACTCATATTCTTGTAACATCTAGAACTTTTTATAAGATTGGGCCAGCAACTAGAACATAATACTTAGAACACTTATTCAGCATTGCTATCTGTCAGAGAATTGTGTGCCACTATCCATTATTTCAGCCCTCCAAGCTCCACATATCCACCTCGGATCAGAACTGCATTTGACCCTACAATTGTGGAACTATGACTCCCTGGTTTCCCTTGCCACTGGTAGCACCATCCTTTGCTTTGCTTTGATAAGAATCTTGCAAGAGCTCGGTAAGGTGTTTTCTTTTGCGGAATTTTCACCACCCACTCACTGTAGTTGAAGGAATAATATTTTTGCTTTCCATATGCTATTTTTTAACCATGACAGGAAAGGAGGTGAATACAATAATATTGCGACAAACTTTGCGAGATGTAATCTACCGCAAAGAGATGTTGCACATAATCAAAAGACATATAAGTTTGAGACCATTGCAACATCATGTCCTTCCAAGAGTAACTATATTCTTTCATCTCTTCCTTTATATGATGGTTTCGATTCTACTAAATATATTGTTTGGAAAAATGATATGGATAATCTATTTAGACAATGCCGTATGAGTGAAAGGAGAAAGCTTTTGAATGTTGGTCATGCATTAGTTGATCTTGCTTTAACTTTGTGGCAAAATTTCTATATAACAAAAAAAAATCCTCTGACATGGAGTGATGCTAAAATTTTTATGAGAAAATTTTTTGTTGATACATCTTTGAAATCTATGTCTAGTTGTGATGAACACTCTTTGGAGGAGGAGCTTTCTACTGCACCACCTATTGTATCTAACATTTTATAGAAAATTAAGATCAAACAAGAAGATGAAAGTAATACATACATAGAGAAAG
>BCLF01000215.1:26488-37379 GCA_001602275.1 Zoysia japonica
TAGTTCTTGTGGTAAGGAAAGGTTTTGTGCTGATATTTATATTCTTTCTATGCAACAAAAAGTGAATGAATTTGAAACTCCTAATTTTTATCCGTTCACTGGTGCTGAAATTAAACATTTCACACCCATTACATGTAAAAATAATGAGCTGAAATTGCTATCTTTTCCGAAAATTGTGGGTTATATTGAATATTATACTTTTCGTGACCTTACTACAGTAGAGAGGATGATATTTTCGAAACCTGAATTGCCTTTGTTTACTAGAACCAATTTCTTTGTTATAGGCAGTTATGATTCTAGAGGTGTCTTTATGATGCATAGAGTTTTATATTTGCTCAAATTTAAAGTCCTCTTGCACGATGAAAATAAATGATAAACTAGATGATGGAAATACAAAATGTCATGTCATGTCATATTTATCTAGTTTTGCTAAGACAACACACTTTATGGCTTCTTAAAAGAATCATCTTGCTGATTTTTGTGATAAAAATACTTTATGTGATGCTTTAGTGTGCAAAGATGCCATGTTTGCATCTTGTGATCTTTCTAGCTATTTATGTGCTCCTGTTACTAATTATTTGCAGAAGTATCATTAAACCCAAGAGAGAAAGCCGAGGACGGCTTTCCATCAAGAAGGGGAGAATGATGAGATTAGAAGGATCTTTGAACCACCAAATGATTGTGTTCAAATACCTCCGTGGCCTCTACCTTTTCATGCAGGCTCCAGGGCATGGTGGAGTCGAGGTCCAGACATTGAACTTGAGTCAAGGACGACTCCAAAACAAGAAGGGAAGGATGATGAGAACATCACTCCTTATATACACATAAGAGTCCTCTAAGTAGTATTAATGAAACTCACCCACGACAGTTGAGATTAGAGGTGAGCTCATTCCAAAACACATATTTTCCATCCTTTGAAAATAGGTTGCTACCTAATAACTTTATTATGATTAGGAATATTGAAGAGAGTCAAACAAAGCATGAAGAAGGACTTGAAGATGCTCAAGATCAGAACCGCACGTTTGACCCCGGAGGAGATCCAAACAACTCGGGTTCGAGTCTGACTCGGGCTCCTGGAGCAGCCTACACTAAAACGGATGCCCCGGTCTCATACGAGCTCCGTTTTGGACGTTTTAGATACGGTTGGAAAGCTAACAAGATAACCTTTCCAATAGAACTAGCTTCATCTCCAAATTTGACCGGAATTAGTTGGAATCATTAAAACAATTTGACGCCCGGGTGTTGCGACACTATCTTTTGGCCTTTGGGCCTTGTATCTTTTCTAGACCCATTTGTATTAGGGTTTGCCCCTAAGGTCAACCTAAACTCTATAAATTCAGTAGCCGCCGTCATTAGAGAAAAGGTTTTGATTAGTTTTCTCCTGTTTCCAAACAGTTTCGCCGTTTGACGGCTTGTTGGTTATCCAACTTCGTGATTCAATCCAGATTTCGCAAGTGAGTTGCGTTCTTCCTTGTTCTTGCTTGGGTTCTTCGAATCGCAGGCAGGGATTAGCCTTCTTAGCGAGGTCAATCGTGTGCGCACGGTTGATAACCATAGGAAAAGTGGTGCTGCGATTCTGGGTTCGAATCGTGTTCATTTGAGACCTAGTTGATTGTGTGTCGCATCTCCGCCAAATCGAGAGTTATCAAGACCTGACAGATATGTATATCATGTTTTGGTCACCTTCCAAAATCGGCCCGACAGGTGCATTAAATTAACCGGTTCGGGCGCCGATTATGCAACTTGTATTTTTGCGCCACAACCCAATTTTGGGTATGTATTTCATGTTTTGGTCACCTTAAAAAATCGGCGCAAAAACCGGCTCCACAGGTCCATTAAATGCACCGGTTCGCTGCCGATTGTGAAACTTGTGTTTTCTCGTCAAACATGTCCATTCCACTCCATTACACCCAAAAACTAAGTTTGGGTACGTGTATCATGTTTTGGCCATCTTCAAAAATCGACGTAAAAACCAGCCTCATTGGTGCATTAAATGCACTGGTTCGGTGCCGATTTTGAAACATGTGTTCCTGCACCGAACATGTCCAATCCACTCAATTACACCTAAAATACAAGTTTGGGCATGTATATCTGGTTTTTGTCACCTTCAAAATTCGGTCGAAAACGAGCCCCACGGGTGCATTAAATGCATCGGTTCGTGCGTCGATTATGAAACTTCTCCTTTTGTGCCAAACATGTCCAATCCCCTTCATTAGACCCAAAAACCAGATTTGGGTATGTATATCATGTTTTGGTCACCTTCAAAAATCGACGCAAAAAGGGCCCCACAGGTGCATTAAATGCACCGGTTCGTTGTCGATTATGAAACTCGTGTTTTCGCAACAAACATGTCCAATCCGCTCCATTGCACCCAAAAATCAAGTTTGGGTATGTATATCACGTTTTGGTCACGTTCAAAAATCGGCGATAACGGGCCCCACAGGTGCATTAAATGCACCAGTTCGGGCGTCGATTATGAAACTTGTGTTTTCGTGCCAAACATGTCCAATCCACTCCATTACACCCAAAATACAAGTTTGGGTATGTAGATCAGGTTTTGGTCACCTTCAAAAATCGGTCGAAAACGGGCCCCGCACGTGCATTAAATGCATCGGTTCATGCTTCGATTATGAAAGTTCTGCTTTCACGCCAAACATGTCCAATCCCCTCCGTTACACCCAAAAACCAAATTTGGGTATGTATATCTTGTTTTGGTCACATTCAAAAACCAGTATGAAAATGGGCCCCACAGGTGCATTAAATGCATCGGTTCGGGCGTCGATTTCAAAACTTGTGTTCTTGCGCCAAACATGTTCATTCCACTGCGTTACACCCAAAATTGAAGTTTGAGTATGTATATCATGTTTTGGTTATCTTCAAAAATTGGCGCGAAAACAGGCTTCACAGGTGCATCAAATGCACCGGTTCGGTGCCGATTTCGAAACATTTGTTCTGGTGCCAAACATGTCCAATCCACTCCGTTACACCCAAAATCAAAATTTGCTTATGTATATCATGTTTTGGTCACGTTCAAAAATTAGCGCGAAAACAGGCCCCACATATGCATTAAATGCACCGGCTCGGCGTCGATTATGAAACTTTTGTTTTCGCGCCAAACATGTCCATTCCACTCCATTACACCCAAAAACCAGGTTTGGGTTTGTATTCATGTTTTGGTCCACTTCAAAAATCGGCACAAAAAGGGCCCCACAGGTGCATTAAATGGATCGGTTTGGTGTCCATTATGAAACTCGTGTTTTTGCGCTAAACATGTCCAATGCACTCCATTACATCCAAAAACTAAGTTTCGGTATGTATATCATGTCTTGGTCAACTTCAAAAACCGGCACAGAATCGGGCCCCACAGGTGCACTAAATGCAACTGATCTGGCGCCGATTATAAAACTCGTGTTTTTGCGCCAAACATGTCCAATGCACTCCATTACAGCCAAAAACTAAGTTCGGGTATGTATATCTTGTCTTGGTCCCCTTCAAAAATCGGCACAGAAACCGGCCCCACAGGTACATTAAATGCACCTGATCGGGTGTCGATTATGAAACTTGTGTTTTTGCGCCAAACATGTCCAATCCACTCCATTACACTCAAAAAAAAAGTTTGGGTATGTATATCATGCTTGGGTCACCTTCAAAAACCGGCATGAAAACGAGCCCCACAGGTGCATTAAATGCACTGGTTTGTGCGTCGATTATGAAACGTCTGTTTTTGCGCGAAACATGTCCAATCCACTCTGTTACATCCAAAAACCATATAATGTTTTGCCCACGTCGAAAATCGACGCGAAATTCGGCCCCACAGGTGAATTAATTGCACCGATGCAGGCTTCGATTATGAAACTTGTGTTTTGGCGCCAAACATGTTCAATCCACTCCAATACAATAAAAAATCAAATTTGGGTTTGTATATCAAGTTTTCGTCACATTCAAGAACCGGCATGAAAACGGGCCCCACATAAATGCACCGGTTCGTGTGTCGATTATGAAACTTGTATTTTCGCACCAAACCTGTCCAATCCACCCCATTACACCCAAAAACTATGTTTGGGTATGTATATCATGTTTTGATCATATTAAAAAATCGGCGCGAAAACAGGCCCCACACGTGCATTAAATGCACTCGTCCGTGCGCCGATTATGAAACGTGTGTTTTCTTGCCAAACATGTCCATTCCACTCCATTACACCCAAAAACAGGGTTTGGGTATGCATATCATGTTTTGGTCACCTTAAAAATTGGCACAAAAAGGGCCCGACAGGTGCATTAAATGCATCGGTTCGGTGTCGATTATGAAACTTGTGTTTTTGCGTCAAATACGTCCAATTCACTCCATTACATCCAAAAACCAAGTTTGGGTATATATATCATGTTTTAGTCACCTTCAAGAATCAACACGGAAACCGGCCCCACAGGTGCATTAATTGCACCCGATCGGCCGCGGATTATGAAACTTGTGTTTTTGCGCCAAACATGTCCAATACACTACATTACACCCAAAAACCAAGTTTTGGTATGTATATCATGTTTTGGTCGCCGGAAAAAATTGGCGCGAAAATGGGCCCCACAGGTGCAATAAATGCGTCGGTATATGCACCGATTATGAAACTTGTGTTTTCGCGTCAAACATGTCCAATCCACTCCATTACACCCAAACACCAAGTTTGGTATGTATATCATGTTTTGGTCAGCTTCAAAATCGGCACGAAAATGGGCCCCACAGGTGCATAAAATGCACCGGTTTGGGCGCTGATTTTGAAACTTGCGTTCTTGCGCCAAACAGGTCCAATCCACTACAATACACACAAAATCGAAGTTTGGATATGTATATCATGTTTTGGTTACCTTCAAGAATCAGCGCGAAAACAGGCCTCACAGGTGCATTAAATGCACTCGGGTGTCGATTATGAAACTTGTGTTTTTGCGCCGAACATGTCGAATCCACTCCATTACACTCAAAAACCAGTTTGGGTATGTATATCACGTTTTTGGTCACCTTCAAAAACCGGCATGAAAACGAGCCCCACAGGTGCATTAAATGCACCGGTTTGTGCGTCGATTATGAAACGTGTCTTTTCGCACCAAACTTGTCCAATCCACTCCGTTACACCCAAAAACTAAGTTTGGGTATGTATATTATCTTTTGGTCACATTAAAAATCGGCGCGCAAACGGGCCCCGCAACTGCATTAAATGCATCGGTTCGTGCGCTGATTATGAAACGTGTGTTTTCACGACAAACATGTCCATTCCACTCCATTACACTCAAAAACCAGATTTGGGTATGTATATCATGTTTTGGTCACCTTCAAAAGTCGGCGCAAAAAGAGCTCCACAGGTATATTAAATGCGTCGGTTAGGTGTCGATTATGAAACTCATGTTTTTGCGCCAAACATGTCCAATGCACTCCATTAATCCAAAAACTAAGTTTGGTTATGTATGTCATGTCTTGGTCACCATCAAAAACCGGCCCCACAAGTGCATTAAATGCACCCGAACATGTCCAATCCGCTCCATTACAGTCAAAAACCAAATTTGGGTATGTATATCATGTTTTGGTCACATTCAAAAACCGGCTTCAAAACGGGCCCCACAGGTGCATTAAATGCACAGGTTCGTGTGTCGATTATGAAAATTGTGTTTTCACGCCAAACTTGTCCAATACTCTCCATTACACCCAAAAACTATGTTTGGGTATGTATATTATGTTTTGGTCACATTAAAAAATCGGCGCGAAAACAGGACCCACGAGTACATTAAATGCACCGGTTCATGCGCCGATTACGAAACGTGTTTTTTCATGCCAAACATGTCCATTTCACTCCATTATACCCAAAAACGAGGTTTGGGTATGTATATCATGTTTTGGTCACTTAAAAATCGGCGCAAAAAGGGCCCGACAGGTGCATTAAATGCATCGGTTCGGTGTCGATTATGAAACTTGTGTTTTTGCGCCAAACATGTCCAATCCACTGCATTACACCCAAAAACCAAGTTTGGGTATGTATATCATCTTTTGGTCGCCGTCAAAAATTGGCGCGAAAATGGGCCCCACAGGTGCAATAAATGCGTCGGCTTAGGCGCCCATTATGAAACTTGTGTTTTCGTGTCAAACATGTCTAATCCACTCCATTACACCCAAACACCAAGTTTGGTTTGTATATCATGTTTTGATCACCTTCAAAATCGGCACGGAAATGGGCCCCACAAGTGCATAAAATGCACTGGTCCAGTTGCTGATTTTGAAACTTGTGTTCTTGCACCAAACGTATCCAATCCAGTCCACTACACCCAAAATACAAGTTTGGGAATGTATATCAGGTTTTGGTCACCTTTAAAAGTCGGTTTAAAACGGGCCCCACACGTGCATTAAATGCATCGATTCGTGATTCGATTATGAAACTTCTGCTCTCGCGCCAAACTTGTCCAATCCCCTCCGTTACACCCAAAAACCATATTTGGTTATGTATATCTTGTTTTTTGTCACCTTCAAAAACCGTCTTGAAAACGGGCCCCACAGGTGCATTAAAAATGTTCTTCGAGCGCCGATTTCGAAACTTATGTTCTTGTGCCAAACATGTTCATTCCACTGGATTATACCCAAAATCGAAGTTTGGATATGTATATCATGTTTTGGTTACCTTCAAAAATCGGCGTGAAAACAGGCCTCACAGGTGCATTAAATGCATTGGTTCGTGCGCCTGTTATGAAACGTGTGGTTTCACGCCAAACATGACCAATCCACTCCATTACACCCATAAACCAAGTTTTGTTATGTATATCATGTTTTGGTCAGCTTCGAAAATTGGTGCGAAAACGGGCCTCATAAGCGCATTAAATGCACCGGTTCGTGCGCCGATTATGAAACTTGTGTTTTTGCGCCAAACATGTCCAATCCTCTTCATTACACCGAAAAACCAATTTTGGGCATGTATATCATGTTTTGGTCACCTTCAAAAATTGGCGCGAAAACCGGCCCCACGGGTGCATTACATGCACCGTTCGGTGTCGATTTTGAAACTTGTGTTTTGGGGCCAAACAAGTCCAATCCACTCCATTCCTTCCAAAAACCAAGTTATGTATATCATGTTTTGTTCGCCTTCAAAAATGGGCATGAAAACAGGCCCCACACGTGCATTAAATATACCGGTTCGAGCGTCGATTATGAAACTTGTGTTATTACGCCAAACATGTCCAATCCACTACATTACACCCAAAAACAAAGTTTGGGTAAGTATATCATGTTTTGGTCACGTTAAACAATCAGCGCGTAAACAGGCCCCACAGGTGTATTACACGAACCGGTTCGGGTGTCGATTATGAAACTTGTGTTTTCGCGCCAAACATGTCAAATCCACTCCATTACACTCAAAAACAAAGTTTAGGTATGTACATCTTGTTTTGGTCACGTTCAAAAATCGATGCGAAAACGGGCCCCACAATGTGCATTAAATACACCGGTATGTGCGCCGATTATGAAACTTGTGTTTTCGCGCCAAACATGTCCAATCTGCTCGATTACAACCAAAAACAAGATTTGCGTACGTATAATGTTCTGGTCACCTTCAAAAATTGGCGTAAAACCGGCCCCACAGATGCATTAAATGCACCAGTTCGGTGTCGATTTTGAAACTTGTGTTTTCGTGCCAAACATGTCCAATCCGTTCCATTACATCCAAAAACCAAGTTTGGCTATGGATATCATGTTTTGGTCGCCTTCAAAAATCGGCCCAAAAAATGGGCACCACAGGTGCATTAAATACACCGGTTCGAGCGTCGATTATGAAACTTGTGTTTTTGCGCCAAACATATCCAATCCACTCCGTTACACCCAAAAATGAATTTTGGGTATGAATATCATGTTTTGGTCACCATCAAAAATCGGCGCAAAAACCGGCTCCATAGGTGTATTAAATGCACCGGTTCGCTGTCGAGTTTGAAACTTGTGTTTTCCCGACAAACATGTACAATCCATTCCATTACATCCAAAAACCAGGTTTGGGTATGTATACCATGTTTTGGTTGCCCACAGAAATGGGCACGAAAACAGGCCCCACACGTATACACTGGATGGAGCGTCGATTATTAAACTTGTGTTTTTTCGAAAAACATATCTAATCCACTCCATTACACCCAAAAACCAAGTTGTAATGTATATCATGTTTTGGTCAACTTCAAAAATCACCGCGAAAACCGGCCTCAATGGTGCATTAAATGCATCGGTTCGGTGCCGATTTTCAAACTTGTGTTCTGGCACCAAATGTGTCCAATCCACTCCATTACACCCAAAATCCAAGTTTACCTATGTATATCAGGATTTGGTCACCTTCAAAAATTGGCCGAAAACGGGCCCCACTGGAGTATTAAATGCATCGGTTCGTGCGTTGATTATGAAACTTCTGTTTTCGTGCAAACAAGTCCAATCCCCTTCATTACACTCAAAAACCATGTTTGGGTATGTATATCGTGTCGTGGTCACCTTGAAAAATCGGCACGAAAACGGGCTCCACAGGTGCATTAAATGCACTGGTTTGGGTGCCGATTATGAAACTTGTGTTTTTCCGCAAAACATGTCCAATCCACTCCAATACACCCAAAAACAAAAGTTTGGGGATGTATATCATGTTTTGGTCACGTTCAAAAATCGGCGCGAAAACGGGCCCCACAGCTGCATTAACCGAACCGGTTCGGGCGTCGATTATGAAACTTGTGTTTTCGCGCCAAACATGTCCAATCCACTCCATTACACCCAAAAACAAAGTTTCGGTATGTATATCTTGATGAGGACATCACTCGTTTAGATACACATAAGAGTCCTCTGAGAATAGATTGCTACCAACGACAGTTGAGATTAGAGGTGAGCTCGTTCCAAAACACATGTCTTCTTTCCTTTGAGAATAGACTGCTACCTAATAACTTTATTATGATTAGAAATGTTGGAGAGAGTCAAACAAAGCATGAAGAAGGACTTGAAGATGCTCAAGATCAGAACCGCACATTCGAACCCGGAGGAGATCCAAACAACTCGGGTTCGAGTCTGACTCAGGTATACCGTCAGGTTCACATCTATCCTTGTTTATTTGGCATTAATCCTATCGTCCACAGAAAAGCCGCAACACAAAAAAAATTAGTAGATCGCTAGGTGTTCCCCTGTCCAAGCCGTGTTTAGCCTTTGCATGATTTTATTTCAGAGTCCGTAGTGTTGTGTTTGTGTCCTTAGTTTGTGTTTTGGTTGCTGGATTTCGTGATCTTTTTGTATCCTTCATCGTTCATCCACATCGTGTGCAGATCTCTTATCGTGTCACATATGTTAATTATTTCTTTTGCATTGAAAATTAGATCTGTTATCGTGTCACATCTGTTAATTGTTTCTTTTGCATTGAAAATTTATCCCGCCCACCCACCCATATTTCGATCACAATCACATCCACGCTTCATATATCCACTTCTCCATATTTATCCACTGCTCAATCATCCACAAAAACGTCCACAAAATTCACATCCAATTTGATATCTGAATCTGTTTTCAGACTCTCAAACAAATCTGATTCGGAGATCCATCATTAAAATAGTCATAAATTTTGTTTTCGCACTCCAAATTAGACATATAAGTAGTTTTTAGATATCTACAGAAAATTCCACATCCTGCCACGATCCTAGATTCAACAAAATCATAACAGAAGTTTTTGTTTTCGCACTCCGAATTTTCAGCACAAATTTAACAAAAATTCGAGATTTTCTCCAGGCCACATCTTTTATCATATTGATCTGAAATTTTGTCGTGTATCGTCTTTTGTGCTTCTGGTTCAGAGAAAAAATATCCGAAAAGTAAAATAAAAATAAAAAAAATTGAAGACCAAGAAGTCAGGAATTACCTTCGCTGATTTATCAAGTGCTGAATAGTTTGCTGACTTCTGGAGCCTTATCATTTGTATTGTTGCTGCCCTTTGATATCTTCACTCATATTCTTGTAACATTTAGAACTTTTTATAAGATTGGGCCAGCAACTAGAACATAATACTTAGAACACTTATTCAGCATTGCTATCTGTCATAGAATTGTGTGCCCCTAACCATTATTTCAGCCCTCCAAGCTCCACATATCCACCTCGGATCAGAACTGCATTTGACCCTGCAATTGTGGAACTACGACTCCCTGGTTTCTCCTGCCACTGGTTGCACCTTCCTTTGGTTTGCTTTGGTAAGAATGTTGCAAGAGCTCGGTAAGGCGTTTTCTTTTGCGGCATTTTCACCACCCACTCACTGTAGTTGCAGGAATAATATTTATATTGTCCATATGCTATTTTTTAACCATAACAGGAAAGGAGGTGAATACAATAATATTACGACAAACTTTGCGAGATGTAATCTACCGTAAAGAGATGTTGCACATAATCAAAAGACATATAAGTTTCAGACCATTGCTACATCATGTCCTTCCACGAGTAACTGTATTCTTTCATCTCTTCTTTTATATGATGGTTTCGATTCTACTAAATATATTGTTTGGGAAAATGATATGGATAATCTATTTGGACAATGCCGTATGAGTGAAAGGAGAAAGCTTTTGAATGTTGGTCATGCATTAGTTGATCATGCTTTAACTTTGTGACAACATTTCTATATAACAAAAAAAAATCCTCTGACATGGAGTGATGCTAAAATTTTTATGAGAAAATTTTTTGTTGATACATCTTTGAAATCTATGTCTAGTTGTGATGAACACTCTTTGGAGGAGGAGCTTTCTACTGTACCACCTATTGCATCTAACATTTTGTAGGAAATTAAGATCAGACAAGAAGATGAAAGTGATACATACATAGAGAAAGAAGAGATACACAATGTTTCATGCATAGCCCAATATGAGGCGTATGAAAACA
>BCLF01000215.1:38219-54703 GCA_001602275.1 Zoysia japonica
TCCTAATTTTTATCCATTAACTGGTGCTGAAATTAAACATTTGACACCCATTACATGTAAAAATGATGAGCTGAAATTGCTATCTTTTCCAAACACTGTGGGTTATATTGAATATTATTTTTTTCATGACCTTTCTACGGTAGAGAGGATGATATTTTCGAAACCTGAATTGCCTTTGCTTACTAGAACCATTTTTTATGTTATAGGCAATTATGATTCTAGAGGTGCCTTTATGGTGCATAGAATTTTATATTTGCTCAAATTTGAAGTCCTCTTGCATGATGAAATAAATGACAAACTAGATGATGGAAATACAAAATGTCGTGCCATGTCATATTTATCTAGTTTTTCTAAGACAATACACTTTATGCCTTCTCAGAAAAATGATCTTGCTGATTTTTGTGATAAAAATACTTTATGTGATGCCTTAGTGTGCAAAGATGTCATGTTTGCATCTTGTGATCTTTCTAGCTATTTGTGTGCTCCTGTTACTAATTATTTGAAGAAGTATCATGAAACCCAAGAGAGAAAGCCGAGGACGGCTTTCCATCAAGAAGGGGAGAATAATGAGATTATAAGGATCTTTGAGCCACCAAATGATTGCGTTCAAATACCTCTGTGGCCTCCACCTTTTCACGCAGGTTTCATGGCATGGTGGAGTTGAGGTCTAGACAATAAACTTGAGTCAAGGACGACTCCAAAACAAGAAGGGGATGATGATGAGAACATCTGCTATTCCGGGGTCCAATCGTATTCATTTGAGGCCTGATAGATTGTGTGTCGCATCTCCGCCAAATCGAGAGTTATCACGATCTCACGGAAGATCATGAACCACGTACGCATCATATCTTGTATTGGTCCCGTTCAAAAATCGGCGCGAAAACGGGCCCCAAAGGTGCATCAAATGAATGGTTCGGCCGCTGATTATGAAACTTGTGTTTTCGTGCTAAACATGTCCAATCTACTCCATTATACTGCAATCCAATTTTGGGTATGTATATCATGTTTTGGCACCTTCAAAATTGGCGCAAAAACAGGCCCAAATGGTGCATTAAATGCACCGGTTCGGGCGCAGATTATGAAACTTGTGTTTTCGCGCCAAACGTGTCCAATATGCTCCATTACACCAAAAACCAGGTTTGCGTATGTATATCATGTTCTGGTCACCTTTAAAAATTGGCACAAAACAGGCCCCACAGATGTATTAAATGCATCGGTTCGGTGCCGATTATTAAACTTATGTTTTCACGCCAAACATGTCCAATCCCCTCCATTACATCAAAAACCAAGTTTGGGTATGTATATCATGTTTTAGTCGCTTTCAAAAGCGGGCACAAAAATGGGCGCCACAAGTGCATTAAATACACCTGTTCGAGCGTTGAATATGAAACTTGTGTTTTGGCGCTAAAAATGTCCAATCCACTCCATTACACCCAAAAACCATGTTTTGGTATGTATATCATGTTTTCATTACATTCAAATATCGACGCGAAAACCGGCCTCATACACACCGGTTCCTGCGTCGATTACGAGACAAATTTTGGATATGTATATCATATTTTGGTCACCTTCCAAAATCGGCCCCATTGGTGCATTAAATTAACCGGGTCGGACGCCGATTATGCAACTTGTATTTTTGCGCCACAACCCAATTTTGGGTATGTATTTCATGTTTTGGTCACCTTAAAAAATCGGCGCAAAAACCGGCTCCACAGGTGCATTAAATGCACCGGTTCGCTGCCGATTGTGAAACTTGTGCTTTCGCGTCAAACATGTCCATTCCACTCCATTACACCCAAAAATCAAGTTTGGGTATGTATATCATGTTTTGACCATCTTCAAAAATTGACGCGAAAACCAGCCTCATAGGTGCATTAAATGCACCGGTTCGGTGCCGATTTTGAAACTTGTGTTCCTGCGCCAAACATGTCCAATCCACTCAATTACACCCAAAATACAAGTTTTGTTATGTATATCTGGTTTTTGTCACCTTCAAAATTCGGTCGAAAACGAGCCCCACGGATGCATTAAATGCATCGGTTCGTGCGTCGATTATGAAACTTCTCCTTTTGTGCCAAACATGTCCAATCCCCTCCATTACACCCAAAAACCACGTTTGGGTATGTATATCATGTTTTGGTGACCTTCAAAAATCGACGCAAAAGGGCCCCACAGGTGCATTAAATGCACCGGTTCGTTGTCGATTATGAAACTTGTGTTTTCACATCAAACATGTCCAATCTGCTCCATTGCACCAAAAAACCAAGTTTGGGTATGTATATCACGTTTTGGTCATGTTTAAAAATCGGCGATAACAGGCTCCACAGGTGCATTAAATGCACCGGTTCGAGCGCGGATTATGAAACTTATGTTTTCGTGCCAAACATGTCCAATCCACTACAATACAGCCAAAAAACAAATTTGAGTATGTATATCATGTTTTGGCCACCTTCAGAGATCAGTGCGAAAATCAGCCTCATAGGTGCATCAAATGCACTGGTTCGTTGCCGATTTTGAAATTTGTGTTCTTGCAACAATCGTTTCCAATCCACTCCATTACACCCAAAGTACAAGTTTGGGTATGTATATCAGGTTTTGATCACCTTCAAAAATTGGCGCAAAAACGAGCCCCACAATTGCATTAAATGCACTGGTGCGCTGCCGATTATGAAACTTTTTTTGCGCTAAACATGTCCAATCCACTCCATTGCACCCAAAAATCAAGTTAGAGTATGTATATCATGTTTTGGTCGCCGTCAAAAATCGACAAGAAAACGGGCCCCACAGGTCCATTAAATGCACCGATTCAATGTCGATTATGAAACTTGTGTTTTTGCGCCAAACATGTCCAAGCCACTCCCTTACATCCAAAAACAAAGTTTGGGTATGTATATCAGGATTTAGTCACCTTCAAGAACCAGAACGCAAACCGGCCCCACAGGTGCATTAAATGCAACGGATCAGGCGCCGATTATAAAACTTGTGTTTTTGCGCCAAACACGTCCAACACACTCCATTACACTCGAAAACCAAATTTGGGTATGTATGTCATTTTTTGGTCACCTTCAAAAACCGACATGAAAACGGGCCCCACATGTGAATTAAATGCACCGATTTGTGCGTCGATTATGAAACTTGTGTTTTCACACCAAATATGTCCAATCCCCTCCATTGCACCTAAAAACCAAGTTTGGGTATGTATATCACGTTTTTGGTCACGTTCAAAAATCAGCGATAACAGACCCCACAGGTGCATTAAATGCACCTGTTCGGGCGTCGATTATGAGACTTGTGTTTTTTGCGCCAAACGTGTCTAATCCACTCCATTACGCCCAAAAACAAAGTTTGGGTATGTATATCATGTTTTGGTTGCCATCATAAATCGACGCTAAAATGGGCCCCACAGGTGCATTTAATGCACCGGTTCAGTTGCTGATTTTGAAACTTGTGTTCTTGCGCCAAACATGGCCAATCAACTCCATTACACCCAAAATACAAGTTTGGGTATGTATATTAGGTTTTGGTCACCTTCAAAATTTGGCGGAAAACGGGCCCCACAGGTGCATTAAATGCATCGTTTCGATGTCGATTATGAAACTCATGGTTTTGCAACAAACATGTCTAATCCACACCATTACACCCAAAAACTAAATTTGGGTATGTATATCATGTTGTGGTCCCCATCAAAAATTTGCGCGAAAACAGGCCCCGCAGGTGCATGTAATCCACCGGTTCTGGCGTCGATTGTAAAATTTTTGTCTTCACGCCAAACATGTCTACTCCACTCCATTACACCCAAAAATCAAGTTTGGGTATGTATATCAGGTTTTGGTCACCATCAAAAATCGGTCGAAAACGGGCCCTGCACGTGCATTAAATGCATCGATTCGTGCTTCGATTATTAAACTTCTGCTTTCACGCCAAACATGTCCAATACCCTCCATTACACCCAAGAACCAAATTTGGGTATGTATATCTTGTTTTGGTCACATTAAAAAACCGGCAAGAAAACGGGCCCCACAGGTGCATTAAATGCACCGCTTCGGGCGTCGATTTCGAAACTTGTGTTCTTGCAGCAAACATGTTCATTCCATTGCATTACACCCAAAATCGAAGTTTGGGTATGTATATCATGTCTTGGTTACCTTCAAAAATCGGCGCGAAAATAAGCTTCATAGGTGCATTAAATGCAACGGTTCGGTGCCGATTTCGAAACATGCGTTCTGGCGCCAAACATGTCCAATCCACTCCATTACACCCAAAATCGAAGTATGTGTATGTATATCTTGTTTTGGTCACGTTGAAAAATCGGCGCGAAAACAAGCCCCACATATGCATTAAATGCACCGGCTCGGAGTCGATTATGAAACTAGTGTTTTCACGGCAAACATGTCCATTCCACTCCATTACTTCCAAAAACCAGGTTTGGGTATGTATTCATGTTTTGGGCAACTTCAAAAATCGGCACAAAAAGGGCCCCACAGGTGCATTAAATGGATCGGTTCGGTGTCCATTATGAAACTCGTGTTTTTGCGCAAAACATGTCCAATGCACTCTATTACATCCAAAAACGAAATTTGGGTACGTATATCATGTCTTGGTCAACTTCAAAAACCGGCCCCACAGGTGCATTAAATGCAATCGATCTGGCGCCGATTAGAAAACTCGTGTTTTTGCGCCAAACATGTCCAATCCACTCCATTACAGCCAAAAACTAAGTTTGGGTATGTATATCATGTCTTGGTCACCTTCAAAAATCGACATGAAAACCGACCGCACAGGTGCATTAACTGCTCCTGATTGGATGTCGATTATGAAACCTATGTTTTTGCGGCAAACATGTCCAATCTACTCCATTACACTCAAAAACCAAGTTTAGGTATGTATATCATGTTTTGGTCACATTCAAAAATCGGTATGAAAAAAGACCCCACAGGTACATTAAATGCATCGGTTCGTGCGTCGATTATAAAACTTGTATTTTCGCACCAAACATGTCCAATCGACTCCATTACACCCAAAAACTATTTTTGGGTATGTATATCATGTTTTGGTCATATTAAAAAATCGGCGCGAAAACGGGCCCTACAAGTGCAATAAATGCACCGGTTCGTGCGCCGATTTTGAAACATGTCTTTGCTCACCAAACACGTCTATTCCACTCCATTACAACCAAAAACTAAGTTTGTGTATGTATATCATGTCCTGGCCACCTTCAAAAACCGACACGAAAACCGGCCCCATAGGTGCATTAAATGCACCCGATCGGGCACCGATTATAAAACTTGTGTCCTTGCGCCAAATATGTCCAAGCCACTCCATTCACCCAAAATCGAAGTTTGTGTGTGTATATCATGTTTTGGTTAAGTTCAAAAATCGGCGCGAAAACAGACCTCACACGTACATTAAATGCACCAGTCCGATACCGATTTTGAAACTTGTGTTCTTATGGCAAACATGTCCAATCCACTCCATTACACCCAAACACCAAGTTTGCGTACGTATATCAGATTTTTGTCACCTTCAAAATTCGGCCGAAAACGGGCCCCACGGGTGCATTAGATGCACCGGTTCGTGCGTCGATTATGGAATTTCTGCTTTTGCGCTAACATGTCCAATCCCGTCCATTACACCTAAAAACCAGACTTAGGTATGTATGTCATGTTTTGGTCACCTTCAAAAATCGGCGCAAAAAGGGACCCACGGTGTATTAAATGCACCGGTTCGTTGCCGATTATGAAACTTGTGTTTTTGCGCCACGTCCAACACACTCTAGTACACTCAAAAAGCAAGTTTGGGTATGTATATCATGTTTTAGTCACCTTTAAGAACCGGCACGGAAATCGGCCCCACAGGTGCATTAATTGCATCGGTTTGCGTGTCGATTACAAAACTTGTGTTTTCGCGCGAAACATGACCAATCCACTCCATTACACCCAAAAACCAAGTTTCGGTATGTATATCATGTTTTGGTCGCCGTCAAAACTTGGCGCAAAAACGGGCCGCACAGGTGCATTAAATGCTCCGGTTTAGTTGCCGATTATGAAACTTGTGTTTTTGCGCCAAACACGTCCAACACACTCCATTACACCTAAAAACTATGTTTGGGTATGTATATCATTTTTTCGTCACATTAAAAAATCGGCACGAAAACGGACCCCACACGTGCTTTAAATGCACCGGTCCGTGCGTCGATTATGAAACTTGTATTTTCGCATCAAACTTCTCCAATCGACTCCATTCCACCCAAAAACTATGTTTGGGTATGTATATCATGTTTTGGTCATATTAAAAAATTGGCGCGAAAACGGGCCCCACCAGTGCATTAAATGCCTCGGTTCGTGCGCCGATTATGAACGTGTGTTTTTATGGCAAACTTGTCCGTTCCACTCCATTACACCCAAAAACTAGGTTTAGGTATGTATATCATGTTTTTGTCACCTTCAAAAATCGACACGGAAACATGCCCCACAGGTGCATTATATGCACCCGATCAGGCGCCGATTACGAAACTTGAGTTTTTGCGCCAAGCATGTCCAATCTACTGTATTACACCCAAAAACCAAGTTTGGGTATGTATATCATATTTTGGTCGCCGTCAAAAATTGGCACGAAAATGGGCCCCACAGGTGCAATAAATGCGCCGGTTTAGGCGCCGATTATGAAACTTGTGTTTTTGCGTCAAAAATGTCCATTCCACTCCATTACACCCAAACACCAAACATGTTCAATCCACTGCATTACACCCAAAATCGAAGGTTGGGTATGTATATCACGTTTTGGTTACCTTCAAAAATCGGTGCGAAAACAAGCCTCACAGGTGCATTATATGCACCGGTTCGGTGCCGATTTTGAAACTTGTGTTCTGGTGCCAAACATATTCAATCCACTCCATTCCACCCAAAATCGAAGATTGCGTATGTATATCATGTTTTGGTCACGTTCAAAAATCGGCGCGAAAACAGGCCCCACATATGCGTTAAATGCAACGGGTCAGCGTCGATTATGAAACTTGTGTTTTTGCGCCAAACATATCCATTCCACTCCATTACACCCAAAAACCAGGTTTGGGTATGTATATCATGTTTTGGTCAACTTTAAAAATCGGCGCAAAAAGGGCCCCACATGTGCATTAAATGCATCGGTTCGGTGTCGCTTATGAAAGTCGTGTTTTTGCGACAAACTAGTCCAACGCACTCCTTTAGAACCAAAAACTATGTTTGGGCATGTATATCTTGTCTTGGTCACCTTCAAAAACCGGCACCGATACCGGCCCCAGAGGTGCATTAAATGCACCTGATCGGGCGCCGATTATGAAACTTGTGTTTTTGCGCCAAACATGTCCAATCCACTCCATTACACTCAAAAACCAAGTTTGGGTATGTTTCTCATGTTTTGGTCCCCTTAAAACCGGCATGAAAACGGGCCCCACAGGTGCATTAAATGCACCGGTTGGTGCATCGATTATGAAACGTGTGTTTTCGCGTGAAACAAGTCCAATCCACACTGTTACACCCAGAAACCATATCATGTTTTGGCCACGTCAAAAATCGACCCGAAAATCGGCCCCACAGGTGCATTAATTGCACCGGTTCGGGCTCCGATTACGAAACTTGTGTTACTGCGCCAAACATGTCCAATCCACTCCATTAGACTCAAAAACCAAATTTGGGTATATATATCTTGTTTTGGCCACCTTCAAAAATCAACATGAAAACGGGCCCCACAGGTGCAATAAATGCTCCGGTTCGTGCGTCGATTATGAAACTTGTGTTTTCGCACCAAACTCTTCCAATCCACTCCATTACACCCAAAAACAAAGTTTGGATATGTATATCATGTTTTGATCACCTTCAAAAATCGGCGCGAAAATCGGCCCCACCGGTGCATTAAATACACCGGTTCGGGCGCCGATTATGAAACTTGTGCTTTTGCGTCAAACATGTCCAATTCACTCTATTACACCCAAAAACCATGTTTGGATATGTGTATCATGTTTTGGTCACCTTCAAAAACCGACGCCAAAACGGACCCCATAGGTGCATTAAATGCTTCGGTTCGGGCACCGATTGTGAAACTTGTGTTTTCGTGAAACTTGTCCAATCCGCTCCGTTACACCTGAAAACCAAGTTTGGGTATGCTTATCATGTTTTGATCACCTTCAAAAATCGACGCGAAAACTGGTCCCACGGGTGCATTTTAGCAGCAGTGCGGGCGCCGATTATGAAACTTTTGTTTTCGTGCGAAACATGTCCAATCCACTCCATTAGACCAAAAAACCATGTGTTAGTATGTGTATCATGTTTTGGTCATCTTCACACCGGCAGGAAAACAGGCCCATAGCTGCATAAATGCACAAGTTCGGCGCCGATTATGAAACTTGTGTTTTAGTGCCAAGCACGTCCAATCCACTACATTACGTCTAAAAACCAAGTTTGGGTATGAATATCATGTTTTGATCACCTTCAAAAATCAACGCTAAAACGAGCCCCACAGGTGCATTAAATCCACAGGTTCGGGCGTCGATTATGAAACTTGTGTTTTCGCGCCCAACATATCCATTCCGCTCTATTACACCAAAAAACCAAGTTTTGGTATGTATATCATCTTTTGGTAACCTTGAAAAATCAGCGCGACAATCGCCCCCACTGGTGCATTAAATGCACCAGTTTCGGCACCGATTATAAAACTTGTCTTTGCGGGCCAAACATATCCAATCCACTCCATTACACCCAAAAACCAAGTTTAGGTATGTGTATCATGTTTTCGTCATGTTCAAAAACCTGCGAGAAAACGGGGCCACTCTAGGGTAGGTCACCTTCAAGAACCGGCCCAAAAAGGGGCCCCGCAGGTGCAATAAATGCATCGATTCGGGCGCCGATTATGACAGTTGTGCTTTCATGCCAAACACGTCCATTCCGCTCCATTACATCCAAGAACCATGTTTGGGTATGTCTATCTTGTTTTGGTCATGTGCAAAAAGCGGCAGGAAAACGGGGCCCACAGGTGCATTAAATGCACCGGTTCGGCGCCGATTATGAAACTTGTCTTTTCACGTCAAACTTGTCCAATCCCCTCCATTACATCGAAAAACCATGTCTGGGTATGTATATCATGTTTTGATCACCTTCAAAAATCGACGTGAAATCGAGCCCCACCGGTGCATTAGATGCATTGGTTCGGCGCCGATTTCGAAACTTGTCTTTTCGTGCCAAACATGTCCAATCCACTCCATTGCACTGAAAAAGCAAGTTTGGGTATGTATATCATGTTTTGGTGACGTTCAAAAATGAGCGAAAACAGGCCCACATGTTCATTAAATGCACCGATTCGGGCGCTGATTTTGAAAATTGTGTTTTCGTACCAAACATATCCAATCCACTTCATTAAACCCAAAAACCAAGTTTGAGTCATATCATGTTTTGGCCACCTTCAAAAATCGACGCGAAAACAGGCCTCATAGGGGCATTAAATGCACCGGTTCAGTGCCGATTTTAAAACTTGTGTTTTTGCGCCAAACATGTCCAATCCACTTCATTACACTCAATAACCAAATTTGGGTATGTATGTCACGTTTTGGTCACCTTCAAAAACCGGCATGAAAACGGGCCCCACAGGTGCGTTAAATGCACCGATTTGTGCGTCGATTATGAAACTTGTGTTTTCGCACCAAACATGTCCAATCCACTCCATTACACCCAAAAACCAAGTTTTGTTATGTATATCGTGTTTTGGTCACCTTAAAATATCGACCCGAAAACAGGCCCCACAGGTGCATTAAATGCACCGGTTCGTGCACCGATTATGAAATTTGTGTTTTCGCGTCAAACATGTCCAATCCACTTCATTGCAGCAAAAAACCAAATTTGAGTATGTATATCCTGTTTTTGTCACCTTCAAAAATCGACGCAACAACAGGCCCCAATGGTGCATTAAATACTCCGGTTCGTGCGCCGATTATGAAACTTGTGTTTTCGCACCAAACATGCCCAATCCACCCCATTACACCCAAAAACCAAGTTTGAGTATGTATATCATGTTTTGGTCACCTTCAAAAATCGGCGCGAAAACCAGCCTCATAGGTGCATTAAATGCACCGGTTCGAAGCCGATTTTGAAACTTGAGCTCTTGCACCAAGCATGTCCATTCCATTCCATTACACCCAAAATACAAGTTTGGGTATGTATATCAGGTTTTGGTCCCCTTCGAAAATATGCTGAAAACCGGCCCCACGAGTGCATTAAATGCATCGGTTCGTGTGCCGATTATGAAACTTTTGCTTTTTCAGCAAACATGTCCAATCCTCTCTATTACACCCAAAAACCAGGTTTGGGTATGTATATCATGTTTTGGTCCCCTTTAAAAAGCGGCACAAAAAGGGCCCCACCGGTGCATTAATGCACCGGTTCCTTGTCGATTATGAAACTTGTATTTTTGTGCTAAAACATGTCCAATCCACTCCATTACATCCAAAAAAAAAGTTTGGGAATGTATATCATGTTTTGGTCGCTTTCAAAAATCGGCACGAAAAAGGCCCCATAGATGCATTAAATACAGCGGTTCGAGAGTTGATTATGAAACTTGTGTTTTTGTGCGAAACCTGTCCAATCCACACTCCATGACGCACAAAAACCAAGTTTTGGTTTGTATATCATGTTTTGGTCCCCTTCAAAAATCGGCGCAAAATTTGGCCCCATAAGTGCATTAAATGCATCTGTTCGTGGTCCGATTATGAAACTTGTGTTTTCGCGCCAAACATGCCCAATCCACTCCATTATTCCCGAAAACCAAGTTTGAGTAGGTATATCATGTTTTGGTCACCTTCAAATATCAGCGCGAAAACCAGCCTGATAGGTGCATTAAATGCACCAGTTCGGAACCGATTTTGAAACTTGAGTTCTTGCACCAAGCATGTCCATTCCACTCCATTACACCCAAAATACAAGTTTGGGTATGTATATCTAGTTTTGGTCCCCTTCAAAAATCGGGCGGAAACGGACCCCACAGGTGCACTAAATACATCGATTCGTGCGCCGATGATGAAACATCTGCTTTTATGCTAAACATGTCCAATCCACTACATTACACCCAAAAACCAAGTTTGAGTGTGTATATCATATTTTAGTCACCTTAAAAAATCGACGCAAAAAGGACCCCACCGGTGCATTAAATGCACGGGTTCGGTGTCGTATATGAAACTTGTGTTTTTGCACCAAACATGTCCAGTCCAGTCCACTACATCCAAATACCAAGTTTGGGTATGTATATCATGTTTTGGCCAGCTTCAAGAACTGGCGCGGTAACCGGCCCTGCAGGTGCATTAAATGCACCGGTGCGGGCGTCGATTATGAAATTTTGTGTTTTCGCGCTAAACATGTCCAATACACTTCACTACACCTAAACACCAAGTTTGGTATGTATATCATGCTTTGGTCACCTTCAAAATCCGCGTGAAAATGGGCCCCACAGGTGATGTGGACATCATATCCTCTGAAGAGGATGTCAAAGGAAATATTCACACATGGAGGATTCGGACTGCAAAACAGTATAAACTTGCAACAAAAGCCATGACTTCATATGGAAACGAATTTGGGTGTTTAAGTACATTCTGGAAAGCTCATCAAGTCTCCTTTCGAATGGATCCAGCCTTACCTGCATATCACATCCAAGTAAGCAGCAATTGTCGTTTTAATTCAGAAGGTGCTGCGTCCCAACACTTGCCATAAAATACCACCCGAGCGTGTCGCAATCGCAAAAGAGATCTGCGATATACTATCTGCTATCTGCTAGCTGCACTTTTGTTCATCTCTATTTTCATTCCATAAAAAAACAGAAGGAGAGAAAAAGAAAAGAAAAGAAAATAAAAGGAAAAAAGAGAGAAGTTGGAGAAAAAGAAAGTCAAAGAATTGAAAAAAAGTGAGAAGTGCTGCGTGTTTTAGGTGCTACTGTCCTGAGCCTTTTGTATCATTTGTTGGACTATCATTGTGTCTAGGCACGCGTCTCTAGCAGGGTTTCGCCTAGGACCAGCACCATACCGTTGTTGAACACTTATTCAACTTTGCATTTGCTGATTTGATTGTGCTAATCTTTGCTACAAATTGAAACTGTCCAAGCTACACAGATTACTACAGCAAACAGGTTTTGTGTTTTGTGTCCCTGGCAATCGCTCCACCAATCTTTGCAGGTTGACATCATTCATTGTAAATCACCCTTGCTGGTTTTGTAAGCACTTGGTTGAGCAAGCTTGAGGGAAATCGAGGTGGACAAAACCTAGCTCGTTGTCAATTTGTTTTGCTATTTACTAACCACGATAGGCACAATCAAGAAAAAGGAAACTGGTAGTTTACACCCTCACCAAGATGTTCAAATGCTTCAACATGAGGTAAAGGATAATATTTTGCAAGTCATCAGTTCGTCAATACCTTCTTTTATAGTGAAATTTGATCCTCATGCATACATTGATTGGGAACTAAATGTAGATAAAAAATTTGATGCACATGACTTGTCTGAAAAGAAAAAAATTTATATTGCCTCGACTGTTTTCAGTGAAAGTGCTTTGCTTAAATGGAAATACATTTGTAGGCACAATAAAGTTCTAGAATCTTGGAAAGACTTCAAATGTCATTTTAAAGATGTCTTTATTCCAGCATTTTATGCTGATCATTTGAGTGCCAAATTAAACAACTTGAAGCATAATAGTATGACTGTTAAAGAATACTTTCATGACTTTAAGGTTTGTGTCAAAAGGTGACTTAGATGAATGTCGGGAAGATAAAATCAATAGGTTTATGAATGGTCTCAATTTTGAAATCTAAATTTTGCTCATCTCTAAAACTTACTACTCACTCACACTTGTATTTGCTTGCTTGTATTGCTGAAAATCAGCTTTTATCGTCGAAAAATACAAGCATGAACAATTACCATCAGAAAATTGTGGAATGTATTGCTGATGTGCCTTTGTCACAAGGGAAATGTGATAAAGAAGAGTTGTGTGATACTTTATCTCTTATTAAAACTGCACAACTACATAGAGAGCACTCTTCTGTTTCTTGTCCTATGCCTAACAACGTGCAGGAGAGTGAGAAAAAGACTAAAGAAGACGTTATGCTAGTTGATGAGATAATAGATAATGATGCTTGTGTGCTGCCTACTATATTCCAGGAGAGTAAGAAAAATAAAACACACTATGAGTCCCTCACCACATCTCGATCCTCTCATGCTGCTTGTGTTGAACTGCAATTGTCCAGTGTTCATCCTAGTGTTCTGCAAAGCTTAGTTGAGCCTCCCAAGACTTATGCTTTGTTTCGTAATGCATATTTGTCCTATGATTGCATCAAGTTGTGTGATCAAGTTTCGTTCATCTCGAAAACACAACTAGTGTATGGAGTAAAAAATGTTGTTCTTGAGAACACACATGTGGAGAATAAGCATTTTTATTGCACTGATTTGAATGATGCAAAGTTAGAGCTCATATCTTCTTTAACTTCTTTAGGTTATATTGAATTTGATGCTGCTTGTTATCTGAATTATTTAGAGAAGAGATTATTTCAGAATTGCAATTCGCAACATTTTAGCAATTGTGTATTTTATGCTATTGGCAAATACGATGACATTGGAGATTTCTTAGTATCTAAAATAGTCATTTGTACTAATCTGAAATACCCTTTTGAAATGCAAAAACAGGATCAAACAATAGCATGCACTAACACTAACAATGCTTTGCAAAGTTTCTCTACTTTTGTGACCTATCAATAGGAGTAGCTCATGGAGAAGGAGAAGTTGCTGTTGTGGCCAAGCTACATGCTCATCCTCTGTTCCAACATGACAGCAAGAAATTATTTCGACCACTGAATCAAGCCGAGGACGGCTAGCTGTAAAGAAGGAGAGAATGATGAGATCTTTGTGGCACTACTTGACCGCTTCAGAATACCCCCCATGGCCGCCACCTCTTATGATTTTTGGAGTGCACGGTGGAGTGGCGGTTCTCCAATCTGACCTTGAGTCGAGGACGACTCCAAAAGAAGGGGGAGAGGATGATGAGGTCACTACATACCCCCGTGGCCTCCACCTTTTGACATTAGCACAAGGCACGATGGCATAGCTGATTTTGAATCTGTGCTTGAGTCGAGGACGACTCCGAATAAAGTGGAGGAGGATGATGAGACCACATACATAACTCCATGGCCTCAACCCTTTAGGATTTCACGAGGGCATAATGGAGTGGCACTTTTACATTTTGGACTTGAGTCACGGATGACTCTAATTCAAGTGGGTAAGGATGATGTGGACATCATATCCTCTGATGAGGACGTCAATGGAAATATTTACACATGGAGGATTCGGACTACAAAACAGTACAAACTTGCAACAAAAGCCACGACTTCATATGGAATCCAATTTGGGTGTTTAAGTACATTCTGGAAAGCTCATCAAGTCTACTTTTGAATGGATCCAGCCTCACCTTCATATCACATCCGAGTTAGCAGCAATTATCGTTTCAATTCAGAAGGTGCTGCATCACCCCAACTTGTGCCGATGGCCCGTGTATCAAGTTGAGCCCATTAGAGGCGCGTCCTTGGGTTTGAGGATGACCCGAGCACCCGCTGGTCGTCCTCCACCCTGTTTAAAGGTCCGAGCCGCCACCAAAAAGACTTGAGTTTTCTTTTGTTATAGTTTAGCTCTTATGCAAACTTTCTAATCTTCAGTTGTGTCCAACGACCACCTGTTAGGCTGCTTTGATTACCCCATATTGTGAGAGATTTCTGGTTTGCCACATCTTGTTCTTGCTTGTTCTTCGATTGCTTGCAGGAATTGATCTTCGTGATCAGGTTGATCTTGCTGTCCAGCACGGTCAATAACTATACGGAGTTGGTTCTGCGATTGCTAAGGTGCACACGACCGGTTCGTTTGTTGTTGGATCATGAGGGTAGACTCCACCAAATCAATAGTTGGTGCAATAAATGCACCGGTTCAGTTGCTGATTTTGAAACTTGTGTTCTTGCGCCAAACGTGTCCAATCCACTCTATTACACACAAAATACAAGTTTGGGTATGTACATCATGTTTTGGTCACCTTCAAAAATCAGCCGAAAAAGGGTCCCATTTGCATTAAATGCTTCGGTTCGTGCTCCGATTATGAAACTTGTGTTTTCGCGCCAAACATGTCCATTCTAGTACATTACACCCAAAAACCAAGTTTGAGTATGTATATCATGTTTTGGTAATCATCAAAAATCGACCCGAAAACAAGCCCCACAAGTGCATTAAATGCACCGGATCGGGCGCCGATTATGAACCTTTTTTTTTGCGCCAAACATGTCCAATCCACACTTCATTACACCCAAAAACAAAGTTTTGGTTTGTATATCATGTTTTGGTCACCTTCAAAAATCGGCGCAAAAATTGGCCCCATAAGTGCCATAAATGCCCTGTTCGTGCGCTGATTATGAAACTTGTGTTTTCTCGTCAAACATGCCCAATCCACTCCATTACACCCAAAAACCAAGTTTGAGTATGTATATCATGTTTTGGCCACTTTCAAAAAGCGGCGTGAAAACCTGCCTTATAGGTATATTAAATGTACCGGTTTGAAGCCGATTTTGAAACTAGTGTTCTTGTGCCAGCAACTAGAACATAATACTTAGAACACTTATTCAATATTACTATCTGTTATAGAATTGTGTTTCACAAATCATTATTTCAGCCCTCCAAGCTCCATATATATACCTCGGATCAGCACTGTATTTGACCCTGTAATTCTAGAAGTACGACTCTCTGGATTCTCCTGCCACTGGTTGCACCATCCTTAGCTTTGCTTTGGTAAGAATCTTGCAAGAGCTCGGTAAGGCGTTTCCTTTTGCGGAATTTTCACCACACACTCACTGTAGTTGCAGGAATAATATTTTTGCTCTTCATATGCTATTTTCTAACCATGACAGGAAGAAAAGGAGGTGAATACAATAATATTGCAACAAACTTTGCGAGATGTAATCTACTGCAAAGACATGTTGCACATAATCAAAAGACGCATAAGTTTTAGACCATTGCTACATCATGTCCTTCCACGAGTAATATATTCTTTCATCTCTTCCTTTATATGATGGTTTAGATTCTACTAAATATATTGTTTGAGAAAATGATATGGATAATCTATTTGGACAATGCCGTATGAGTGAAAGGAGAAAGCTTTTGAATGTTGGTCATGCATTAGTTGAACATGCTTGAACTTTGTGGCAACATTTCTATATAACAAAAAAATATCCTCTAACATGGAGTGATGCTAAAATTTTTATGAGAAAAATTTTTGTTGATACATCTTTGAAATCTATGTCTAGTTGTGATGAACATTCTTTGGAGGAGGAGTTTTCTACTGTACCTTCTATTGCATCTAACATTTTGCAGGAAATTGAGATACAACAAGACGATGAAAGTGATACATACAAGGAGAAAGAAGAGATACATAATGTTCCATGCATAGCCCAAGA
>BCLF01000215.1:63163-82021 GCA_001602275.1 Zoysia japonica
TCGGTGCCGGCGAGAAACTCAGCGACGGCTATGGTTTGCGGAAGCGATGGAGAGGTCGTAGGAGCGAACCGTCTCGAGATACCATGAAAGCGGAATAAACTCAACGCACTAATATTCATTTGCCTGAGGTGTAGATTATATAGAGTACACGGAGGTTGGGAGAAACAGAATATAGAAACAATATGCGTGATTATGGCTAACAACTCACGCAACTTAATCTAAACAAACTCGAAACAGAATCTCTGGTGAAACAGCACGTGCATGCACCTGTGACACGTGCATGGGCTTGTGGCCGTTGCGGCTACTAACAATACGAGAGAATTTTCTGTTAACAGTAAGGAAAGGATTCAATAAATTCAATCCACTTAGCATGTCTACAGTTCAAGTTATTTTGGCTACGAATATGCTTAAGTGATTCATGATCGGAA
The DNA here is from genome assembly GCA_001602275.1 of Zoysia japonica. NCBI lineage: Eukaryota > Viridiplantae > Streptophyta > Magnoliopsida > Poales > Poaceae > Zoysia > Zoysia japonica. The sequence continues at coordinate 63,592 of BCLF01000215.1, forward strand.
TAAATGACAAATTTTTTAGGCCATAAAAAATGTTGCCACGTTTCTAAACATCGTACAAGAGCATACAATTCCTTATCATACGTGGAGTAATTAAGAGCAGGGCCATTCAATTTTTCACTAAAATATGCAACGGGCTTACCTTCTTGCATCAATACACCACCAATGCCAATTCCACTTGCATCACATTCAAGTTCAAAAGGCTTACCCAAATTTGGAAGTTGGAGCAGTGGTGCATGTGTAAGCTTGTCCTTCAAAGTGGCAAAGGACTCCTCATGTGTGTGGCCCTAATGAAATGCAACGTCCTTCTTTGTCAACTCGTTCATTGGAGCAGCAATGGTGCTGAAATTGTCGACGAAGCGGCGATAAAATCCAGCAAGTCAACTCCGCACTTGTGAAATCATTGTGGGCGTGGGCCAACACTTGATTGCATTTATCTTAGCTTCATCAACTTCAATTCCCAGTGGGGTAACAACATAGCCAAGAAAAGAGGCTCGGTCCGTGCAAAAGGCGCACTTCCCGAGATTAGCAAACAAACGTGCATCCCTCAAAGCAACAAAAACAGCACGCAAGTGAGATAAATGTTCAGCCATTGACTTGCTGTAAATCAAGATATCATCAAAATAAACCACCACAAATTTTCCAATGAAAGAACGTAAGACCTCGTTCATCAAACGCATGAAAGTACTAGGTGCATTAGTCAATCCAAAAGGCATTACTAACCACTCATACAATCCAAACTTAGTCTTAAAAGCAGTTTTCCATTCATCACCTAATTTCATTTTTATTTGGTGGTATCCACTTCGCAAGTCAATTTTAAAGAAAACGATAGAACCACATAATCATCAAGCATGTCGTCTAGCCTAGGAATAGGATGACAATATCTGATGGTGATATTGTTAATGGCTCTACAATCAACACACATTCGCCAGGAACTATCTTTCTTTGGAACCAAAATAACAGGAAGAGCACAAAGACTAAGGCTCTCACGTACATACCCGCGGTCCAAAAGGTCTTGGACTTGTCGCTGAATTTCCTTAGTCTCCTCAGGGTTGGTTCTGTAGGCGGCGCGGTTTGGTAAGCTCGCTCCAGGAATCAAATCAATCTGGTGCTCAATCCCTCGAATGGGTGGTAGTTCTGGAGGTATCTCGTGTGGAAAGACGTCATGATACTCCTGCAAAAGGTCAGAAACAGAAGAAGGCAAAGAAGAAGCAAGATCCTCGAGTGAAAACAACGCATCTTTGCATACCAAAGCATAACATGAAGCATTTTCATCATGGATTTCAGCAAGGTCAGATTTTGTTGCAAGCATTAGAGGACTTTTCAATTTTATTGCTTGCTGATTTTCAAGTGTAGGAGGCTGTTCTTTCTTCTCATTAGCAATTCTTTCTCTATCAACTTATACAATTTCAGTCGGGGTCAAAGGTAAAAAAGTAATTTTCTTTCCTTTATGCATGAAGGTATATTAATTAATTTTACCATAGTGGATAGCATCATTATCATATTCCCATGGACGACCCAATAATAATGAACAAGCTTGCATAGTTACGACATCACAATCCACAGAATCAACATAGGTGCCAATAGAGAAAGGGACTCGACATGTTTTAGTTACCTTTGCCTTACCGGAGTCGTTTAACCACTGGATATGGTATAGATGTGGATGTGGCCGTGTGGGCAAGTTCAGCTTAGTGATCAAGTCAGTACTCACTAAGTTGTTGCAACTCTCGCCATCAATGATCACACGTGCACAGCGGTTCTTGATCACAAAGTAAATCTGAAATAGATTATGGCGTTGAATCTTATCAAGACATACCTGTGTGAAGAGTGCTCGTTGGACAATGATGGTCCTGTAGGCCGAAGTATCATCACCACCAAATACTTGGCCATCATCATCGTCAGGAATCTTATCATCGAATTCTTCATCCTCAACATCCGAAGTGCTTACGAATCCTCCATCTTCAGTAGCAATGTATGCCCGCTGGCTTGAGCAATCTCGCTGCATATGACCTATGCCATGGCATCTATGGCACTTGATGTTGGGGGAGCGTCCTATGGAGGTACTAGAGGATGTATTCTTGTTAGGTACCTGCAATGAAGGCTTACTCGAATCCGAGGGTTGCACCGAAGGGTTTAGTTATGGTGCCGTGTCAGTGTTGGAGGTGGTGGGAGACCTCCTGCTCGACGGTGGTGGCGTACGTGTGGTCGACGAAGAAGGAAAGGTCGACCGTGGAGTGTATGTACGGCTGCTGTTCTGGAGTTGTTTTCCCTACAATTCTTTTTCTGCAAGCACAGCAAGGTGAAAGAATTGCTCGAGAGAATTATAGTCTTTGTAATCAATTATGTCCTGAATTTCACGACGCAACCCAGCATAAAAATGACAGATAGTTTCCTCAAAGTCCTCTTCTATCCCACAACGCATCATACACTTTTGTAACTCAGCAAGATATTCTTTAATAGATTTATCATTTTGTTCTAAACGTTGCAATTTTTTACGCAATTCTCTTTGATAGGATGGGGAAACAAAACGCTTACGCATTGCAGCTTTCAATCTATCCCAACTATCAGGTTGCAACTGTGCTCTACAAAGATCTGTCCACCAAAGTAAAGCAAAATCTCGAAACTCACTAGTAGCTTGTCTAACTCTATGTTGTTCAGAGATGTAAATTTTTGCTCTAAAACCATCTCCCAATCAAGATAAGCTTCAGCATCATAATTACCAGAAAAGGGTGAGATGGTAGTAAACTAAATCTTAGCGAAAGGTTCATAAGGAGCATGATGATGTTCGTTACCTCTCATACCTTGGCGGTTATAGCGTCGATGATGGGGTAGGGGAATTTGTTGATCTCCATCATGGTCAATGCCATTCTCGGAATGGTTCTCACCATTAACTTCATCTCCCTCTTTCGCTCTCGGCTGTGGTCGCCGTGCCTCAAAGTTTGTCATACGAATTGAGAGACGCTGGAATTCCTGGTTCATTCTCTGGAATTGATCCGCCATCCTCTATTCGAGCTTAGCAATACTGTCAGCAAGTTGATTTTGACTGACAATATAATTGAAGTCGTTCGGGGTGTTGGCAGCATCAGAAGATTCACTCTTATCACCTGCAGACTTACCCTTTCCTGCCATGGTTAGAAGATAACAAAGAAGCAAAGCAGGATATTATCCCTACACTACGGTGGTGCGGTTTCTGTGGTGGCAGATCTGCAAACGAAACGACTTACCAATTTCTTACACAGTTCTTACCAATGCAAAGCAAAGGATTGTCAACCGTTGGCAGGAGATACCAGAGAGTTGTAATTCCACAATTGCAGGGTCAAATGTAGTGCTAATCCGAGGTGGATATGTGGAGCTCGTAGGGCTGAAATAATGGTTAGTGACACACAATTCTATGACAGATAGCAATGCTGAATAAGTGTTCTAAGATTGTAATTATAGTTGCTGGTCTAATCTTATGAAAAATCCAGATGCGAACAACGATAAGAGTGCACAAAGATCAGCAACAGACGCGGCTCCAAAAATCAGCTATCAGCACGATATAGCACAAGACAGTGATGTCACCTTCATGATGTCAATTTTTTTGAATTTTCACTATTTATTTTTTAAATTTTCAGAGGCGCAAAATCCAAGGAGTTTCAGATCAATCCAATTAGGGTTGTGGTATGTCGAAAATCACAAGCATGTCTAAAATTACACCAAAAATCTTGTAAATTCACAAGGGTCCACTTCCAGAGAGAATTTGGCCTTGAAATTTTTTTTTCGTGAAGATGGGGAGAGCCAAATGTGTCTTTTTGTTCTGAGAATTTTTTTTCAAAAAAAAGAATGCCCGATTTTGAGTTTGTATGCAAAAACTAAGGACATAAACTCAACTCTAAGGACTCTGAAATAAAATTATGCAAAGGCTAAACACGGCTTAGACAGGGGAACACCTAACGATCTACTAATTTTTTTTGTGTTGCGGCTTTTGTGTTGACGATAGGATGAATGCAAAATAAATAAGGATAGATGTGAACCTGACGGTATACCTGAAGCTCTGATTGCCACTTGATGTGTACGTGGTTTTCGATCTTCCGTCAGGTCGTGATAACTCTCGATTTGGTGGAGATACGACACACAATCGATCCGGCCTCCAATCAACACGATTCGAACCCCGCAATCGCAGCACCACTTGTCCTCTAGTTATCAACCGTGCACACACGATTGACCTCGCCAAGAAGGTGAATCCCTGCCTGCGCATCGAAGAACACAAGCAAGAACAAGGAAGAACACAACTCACTTGCGAAATCTAGATTGAACAACGAAGTTGGATAACCAACAGGCCGTCAACGGCGAAACTGTTTGGAAACAGGAGAAACCTAATCAAAACCTATCTCTAATGATGGCGGCTACTGAATTTATAGAGTTTAGATTGACCTTAGGGGCAAACCCTAATACTAATGGGCCTAGAAAAGATACATGGCCCAAAGGCCAAAAGATAGTGTCACAGCACCCAGCAAGTTTCTGGACGTCCTCTTGTTTTAGTGATTTCCGCTGATTCCGGTCGAATTTGGAGATGAGACTGGTGCCGTTGGAAAGGTTATCTTATTAGCTTTCCAACCATATCTAGAACGTCCAAAACGGCCCCAGTATGCTACCTGGGAGTCCATTTTAGTGTGGACTGCTCCCTAGAACCCGGGGACAACTCGACTCCGAATTGGATTGAATCTCCTCCGGGGTTCAACATGTCTTGCTGGTCCGGAGCATCTTCAAGTCCTTCTTCATGCTTCCCTTGATCCTCTCCAAGGTTCCTAATCTAGATAAAATCATTAGGTAGCAATCTATTCTCAAATGAAGAAAGACTTATGTTTAGGAACGAGCTCACCTCAAAATTCAGTTGTCGTGCCCGAGCTCTTGTGATTGGACTATCTATGGTAGGTGGAGGAGCATCGTGTGTATCCAATAATGGGATGTCCTCATCACGACTCAACCCAATCGATAGTAATCACCTCACCGAAAGATCGGGCACCTCAAGTCCTATCAGGTCACCTTCAAAAATCGACGCGAAAACGAGCCCCACAACTTATGTTTTCGTGACGAACAAGTCCTATCCACTCTATTACACCCAAAAACCAAGTTTTCGTATGTATATAATGTTTTGGTAACCTTCAATAATTGGCACGAAAACGGGCCCCACAGGTGCATTAAATGCACCGGTTCGGGCGTCGATTACGAAACTTGTATTTTCGCGTCAAACATGTCCAATCCACTCCATTACACCGAAAAACCCAGTTTTGGTATGTATATCATGTTTTGGTCCCCTTAAAAAATCGGCGCGAAAACGGGTGCCACAAGTGCATTAAATGGACCGGTTCGTGCGCACCTTATGAAACGTGTGTTTTTTGCGTCAAAAATGTCCAATCCACTCCATTACACCCAAAAACCAAGTTTGGGTTTGTATATCATGTTTTGGGCACCTTCAAAATTCGAAACGAAAATCGGCCCCACAGGTCCATTAAATGCACCGGTTCAGTTGCTGATTATGAAATTTGTGTTTTCATGCCAAACATGTCTTATCCACTCCATTACACCCAAAACCAAATTTGGGTGCGTATATCACGTTTTAGCCACCTTCAAAAATTCGCACAAAAATCGACCCCACAGGTACATTAAATGCACCGGTTCGCTGCCGATTATGAAACTTGTGTTTTCGCGCCAAACTCTATTACACCCAGAAACCAAATTTGCGTATATATATCATGTTTTGGTCGCCTTCAAAAACCTGCATGAAAATTGACCCCAGACATGCGTTAAATGCACCGATTCGAGCGCCGATTAATAAAGGCCAAACATGTCCCATCCACTCCATTACATCCAAAATCCAAGTATGGGTATGGATATCATGTTTTTGTCACCTTCAACAACTGACGCGAAAACGGGCCACACAGGTGCATTAAATGCACCGGTTCGGACGAAGATTATGAGACCTGTGTTTTGCGCCAAACATGTCCAATCCACTCCATTACATCCAAAAATCAAGTTTCGGTATGTATATGCTGTTTTATTCACCATCAAGAACCGGTTCGGGCGCCGATTTTGAAACCTACGTTTTTGCGCCAAACATGTCAAATCCACTCCATTACACTCAAAAACGAAGTTTGATTTGGCCTCCTTCAAAAATTGGCACGAAATATGGCCCCACTGGTGCATTAAATGCACCGATTCGAGCGTCGATTATGAAACTCAAGTTTTCGCGCCATACATGTCCAATCCGCTCCAATACATCTAAAATCCAAGTTTGGATATGTATATCAAGTTTTGGTCGCCTTCAAAAATCGATGCAAAAAACGACTCCACAGGGGTATCAAATGCACCGGTTCGATGCCAATTATGAAACTTGTGTTTTCACGCGAAACATGTCCAATCCAACTCCAGTACACCCAAAAACCAAGTTTGGATATGTATATCATGTTTTGGTCAACTTCAAAAATTGACGCGAAAACGAGCCCCACAGGTGCATTGAATGCACCGGTTCAGCGCCGATTATGAAACCTTTGTTTTCGGGCCAAACATGTCCAATCCACTCCATTACATCCAAAACCAAGTTTGAGTATGTATATCCTGTTTAGGTTGTCGTCAAAAAGCGGAGCGAAAATGTCCCCCACAGATGCAATAAACGCACCGGTTTAAGCGCCGATTATGAAACACGTGTTTCTGCTTCAAACACGTCCAATCGACTCTATTACACCCAAAAACCAAGTTTAATATGTATATATCATGTTTTGGTCACCTTCAAAATCGGCCCGAAACCGAGCCCCACAGGTGCATTAAATGCACCGGTTCAGTTGCTGATTATGAAACTTGTGTTTTCACGCCAAACATGTCTAATCCACTCCATTACACCCGAAACCAAGTTTGGGTCTGTATGTCATGTTTTGGTCGCCTTCAAAAATCGACGTGAAAACGAGCCCCACAAGTGCATTAAATGCACTAGTTCGGGTGTCGATTATGAAACTTGTGTTTTTGCGCCCAACAAGGCCAATGCACTCCATTGCATTCAAAAACTAAGTTTAGGTATGTATATTAAGTTTTAGTCACCTTCAAGAACATGGCGTGGAAACCGGCCTCACAGATGCATTAAATGCACCGGTTCCGGCGCCAATTATGCAACTTGTGTTTTTGCGCCCAACATTTCGAGTTTATACCCACACATGTCGAGTTTTTGCGCCTTCAAGAACTTGGGTATTCATGTTTTGGTCACCTTAAAAAAATCAGCTAAAAAACCGGCTCCACAAGTGCATTTAAATGCACTGGTTCGCTGCCGATTATAAAACTTGTGTTTTCACGCCAAACACGTCCAATCCACCCCATTACACCTAAAAACAAAGTTGGGGTATATATATCATGTTTTGGTCGCCTTTAAAAATCGGCGGGAAAACAGGCCCCACAGGTGCGTTAAATGCACTGGTTCAGGCGCCAATTAAGAAACTTGTGTTTTCGCGGCAAACATGTCCTATCCACTCCATTACACCCGAAAACCAAGTTATGGTATGTATATAATGTTTTGGTAACCTTCAATAATCAGCGCGAAAACTTGTGTATATCATGTTTTCTCGCCCACCATGTCCAATCCACTACATTACACTCAAAAATCAAGTTTCGGTATGTATATCATGTTTTGGTCAACTTAAAAAATGGGCATGAAAATGGGCCTCATAGATGCATTAAATGCACCGGTTCATGTGTCGATTATGAAACTTATGTTTTTGCACCAAACATGTCCAATCCACTCCATTACACCTAAAAATCAAGCTATGGTATGTATATAATGTTTTGGTAACCTTCAATAATCAGCGCGAAAACTTGTTGATATCATGTTTTCTCGCCAAACATGTCCAATCCACTACATTACACTCAAAAATTAAGTTTGGATATGTATATCATGTTTTAGTCACCTTCAAAAACCGACATGAAAACAGGCCCCACAAGTGCATTAAATGCACACGATCAGTGCCGATTATGAAACTTGTGTTTTCGCACCAAACATGTCCAGTCCACTCCACTACACCCAAAAACCAAGTTTGTCTTGGCCTCGTTCAAAAATTGGCATGAAAATCAGCCCCACAGGTGCATTAACTGCACTGATTCGGGCGTCGATTATCAAACTTGTGTTTTTACGCCATACATGTCTAATCCACTCCATTACATCCAAACAGCGAGTTTGGGTATGTGTATCATATTTTAGTCACCTTCAAGAACCGGTGCGAAAACCGGCCCTACAGGAGCATTAAATGCAACTGTTCTGGCGCCGATTATGAAACTTGTGTTTTTACGCCAAATATGTCCAATCCATTCCATTACACTAAAACACCCAGTTTGGGTATGTATATCAAGTTTTGGTCACCTTCAAAAAACGGAATGAAAACGGGCCCCACAGATGCATTAAATGCGCCGGTTAGTGCGTCAATTATGAAACTGGTATGTTTGCACCAAACATGTCTAATCCACTCCATTACACCCAAAAACCACGTTTGGGTATGTATATCATGTTTTGGTCACCTTCAAAAATCCGCGTGAAAACAAGCCTCAGGTGCATTACGTGCACTGGTTCAGTGCCGATTTCGAAACTTGTGTTCTTGCGCTACACATGTCCAATCCACTCCATTACACGCAAAATCATAGTTTGGGTATGTATATCACGTTATAAAATCGCCGATAACAGGCCCACAGGTGCATTAAATGCATCGGTTCGGGTGCCGATTGTGAAACTTGTATTTTCGCGCCAAACATATCCAATTCACTTCATTACACCCAAAAACCAAGTTTGGGTACGTGTCTCATGTTTTGGTCACCTTTAAAAATCGACGCGATAATCATCCCCACAGGTGGATTAAATGCAGCGAATCGGGAACCGATTATGAAACTTGTGTTTTCGCGCCAAATATGTCCAATTCACTCCATTACACCAAAAACCAAGTTTGTATATCATTATTTGGTCACATTCAAAAATCGGCGCGAAAACAGGCCTCACAGGTGCATTAAATGCACCGGTTCGTTGCCGATTTTGAAACTTGTGTTCTTGCGCCAAACATGTCCAATCCACTCCATTACACCCAAAATCATAGTTTGGATATGTATATCATGTTTTGGTCACGTTCAAAAACCGGCGCGAAAACGGTCCCCACCCGTGCATTAAATGCACCGGTTCGGCGCCGATTATGAAACTTGTGCTTTTGCGCCCAACATGTCCAATCCGCCTCATTGCACCCAAAAACCAAGTTTGGGTATGGATATCACGTTTTGGTCACGTTCAAAAATGGAAAATAACAGGCCCCATAGGTGCATTAAATGCACCGGTTCGGGCGTCGATTACGAAACTTGTGTTTTCGCGCCATACCTGTCGAATCCACTCCAGTACACCGAAGAACCAAGTTTGGGTATGTATATCATGTTTAGGTTACCATCAAAAATCCGCGCGAAAACAGGCCCCACACGTGCATTAAATGCACCGGTTCGTGTGCCTATTATGAAACGTGTGTTTTCGTGCCAAACATGTCCAATCCACTCCATTACACCCAAACACTAAGGTTGAGTATGTATTTCATCTTTTCGCCCCCTTCAAAAAAGGCTCGAAAATCGGCCCAACAGGTGCATTAAATGCACCGGTTCGAGCGCTGATTATGAAACTTGTGTTCTTGCGCCAAACATGTCCAATCCACTCTATTAGACTCAAAAACCAAGTTGGGGTATGTATATCATGGTTTGGTCACCTTCAAATATCGGAACGAAAACGAGCCCCACAGGTGCATTAAATGCACTGGTTCAGGCGTCGATTATGAAACGTGTGTTTTCGCTCCAAACATGTCCACTCCAATCCATTACACCAAAAACCAAGTTTGGGTATGTATATCATGTTTCGGTCACGTTCAAAAATCGGCATGAAAATCGGCCCAGAGGTGCATTAAATGCACCGGTTCGTGCGTCGATTATGAAACTTGTGTTTTTGCGCAAACATGTCCAATCCACTCCAATACAATCAAAAACCAAGTTTGGCCATGTATATCATGTTTTGGTCACCTTCAAAAACCGGCATGAGAACAGGCCCCACAAGTGCATTAAATGCATCAGTTCGTGCGTTGATTATGAAACTTGTGTTTTCTCACCAAACATGTCCAATCCACTCCATTGTACCGAAAAACCAAGTTTGGGTATGTATATCATGTTTTGGTTACTTTTAAAAATCCGCGCAAAGCCAGCTCCACGGGTGAATTAAATGCACACGATCAGTGCCGATTATGAAACTTGTGTTTTCGCACCAAACATGTCCAGTCCACTACACTACACGCAAAAACCAAGTTTGTCTTGGCCTTGTTCAAAAATTGGCACGAAAATCAACCCCACAGGTGCATTAAATGCACTGATTTCGGGCGTCAATTATGAAACTTGTGTTTTTGCACCATACATGTCCAATCCGCTCCATTACATCCAAACAACGAGTTTGGGTATGTGTATCATGGTTTAGTCACCTTCAAGAACCGACGCGAAAACCGGCCCTACAGGAGCATTAAATGCAACAGTTCTGGCGCCGATTATGAAACTTGTGTTTTTGCGCCAAACATGTCCAATCCACTCCATTACAGCCATATACCAAGTTTGGGTATGTATATCATGTTTTGGTCACGTTCAAAAATCCACGCGAAAACAAGCCTCAGGTGTATTACATGCATCGGTGCATTAATGCATCAAGTGTAAACATGTCCAATCCACTGCATTACACGCAAAATCATAGTTTGGGTATGTATATCACGTTATAGAATCGCCGATAACAGGCCTCACAGGTGCATTAAATGCATCGGTTTGGGTGCCGATTATGAAACTTATGTTTTCGCGCCAAACATGTCCAGTTCACTTCAGTACACCCAAAAACCAAGTTTGAGAACGTGTGTCATCTTTTGGTCACGTTTAAAAATCGACGCGGGAATCAGCCCCACAGTTGCATTAAATGCAGCGGATAGGGCACCGATTATGAAACTTGTGTTCTTGCGCCAAACATGTCCAATCCACCCCATTATACCAAAAATCATAGTTTGGGTATGTATATAATTTTTTTGTCACGTTCAAAAATCGGCGCGCAAACGGGCCCCACCCGTGCATTAAATGCACCGATTCGGCGCCGAATATGAAGCTTGTGCTTTTGCGCCCAACATGTCTAATCCGCTCCATTGCACCCAAAAACCAAGTTTGGGTATGTATATTACGTTTTGGTCACGTTCAAAAATCGGCAATAACAGGCCCCACAGGTGCATTAAATGCACCGGTTCGGGCGCCGATTTTGAAACTTGTGTTTTCGTGCCAAAATGTCCAATCCACTTCATTACACTCAAAACACCAATTTGGGTACGTATATCATGTTTTGGTCAACATCAAAAATCGACGCAAAAAGGGTCCCACGGGTGCAATAAATGCATCGGTTCGGTATCGATTATCAAACTTGTGTATTCGCACCAAACATGTCCAATCCACTCCATTACGTCCAAAAAAAAATTTGTGTATATATAGAGTGTTTTGGTCTGTTTCAAAAACCGGCACGGAAACCAATACCACAGATGCTTTGAATGCACCGGATCGGGCGCCGATTATGAAACTTGTGTTTTTGCGCCAAACATGTCCAATCCACTATATTACATCCGAAAACCAAATTTGCATATGTATACCATGTTTTGGTCAGCTTCAAAAACCAACGCGAATACGGGCCGCACAGGTGCATTTAATTCAGCGGTTCATGCGCTGATTACGAAACTTATGTTTTCGTGCCAAACATGTCCCATCCACTGCATTACACCTAAAAACCAATTTTGGGTATGTAGATCATGTATTGGTCACCTTAAAAAATCGACGCAACAACAGGCCTCAAATGGTGCATTAAATACTCCGGTTCGTGCGTCGATTATGAATCTTGTGTTTTCGCGCCAAATATGTCGAATCGACTCCATTATACCCAAAAACCAGGTTTGCGTATGTCTATTCTGTTTTGATCACCTTCAAAAATTGGTGCGAAAACCGGCCCCACAGGTGTGCTAAATGAACTGGTTCGGTGCTGATTTGAAAACTTGTGTTTTCGCGCCAAACATGTCCAATCCATTCCATTACATCCAAAAACCAAGTTTCAGTATGTATACCATTTTTTGGTCGCCTTAAAAAATGGGCACGAAAACGGGTCCCACAGGTGCATTAAACACTTGGGTTCGAGCGTCGATTTTGAAACTGGTGTTTTCGCGTAAAACATGCCCAATCCACTCCATTACACCCAAAAATCAAGTTTGAGTCTGTATATCTTGTTTTGGCTCCCTTCAAAAATCGACGCGAAAACCAGCCTCATAGGTGCATTAAATGCACCGGTTTGGGGCCGATTTTGAAACTTATGTTCTTGTGCCAAGAATGTCCAATCCACTCCATTACACACAAAATACAAGTTTGGGTATGCACATCAGGTTTTGGTCACTTTCAAAAATCGCCCGAAAACGGGCTCCACAGGCGGATTAAATGCATCGGTTCATGCACCGATTATGAAACTTCTGCTTTAATGCCAAACATGTCCAATCCCCTCCATTACAAACAAAACCAAGTTTGATTGTGTACATCATGTTTTGGTCACCTTAAAAAATCGGCGCAAAAACGAGCCCCACAGGTGCATTAAATGCACTGCTTCGGTTTCGATTATGAAACTTGTGTTTTTGCGCCACACATGTCAAATCCACTCCACTAGATCCAAATACCAAGCTTATGTATGTATATCATGTTTTGGCTACCTTCAAAAACTGGTGCGGTATTTATGAAACTTGTGTTTTTGTGCCAAACATGTCCAATCCACTCCACTACACTCAAAAACCAAATTTGGGTATGTATACCATGTTTTGGTCACCTTCAAAAATCAGCGCGAAAACAGGCCCCACTTGTGCATTAAATGCACCGGTTCGACACCGATTATGAAACTTGTGTTTTCGCACCAAACATGTCCAGTCCACTACACTACACCCAAAAACCAAGTTTGTCTTGGCCTCGTTCAAAAATTGGCCCGAAAATCAGCTCCACAGGTGCATTAAATGCACTGATTCGGGCCTCGATAATGAAACTTGTGTTTTTGCGCCATACATGTCCAGTCCACTCCGTTACATCCAAACAGCGAGTTTGGGTATGTGTATCGTGTTTTTGTCACCTTCAAGAACCGACGCGAAAAGCGGCCCTACAGGAGCATTAAATGCAACAGTTCTGGCGTCGATTATGAAACTTGTGTTTTTGCACCAAACATGTCCAATACACTCCATTACACTCAAAAACCAAGTTTGGGTCTGTATATCATGTTTTGGTCACCTTCAAAAACCGGCATGAAAATGGGCCCCACAGATGCATTAAATGCACCGGTTCGTGCGTCGATTATGAAACTTGTATGTTTGCACCAAACATGTCCAATGCACTACATTACACCCAAAAACCAAGTTTGGGTATGTATAGCATGTTTTGGTCAACTTCAAAAATCGAGACAAAAACCAGCTCCAGAGCTGCATTAAATGCACCGGTTCGCTGTTGATTATGAAACTTGTGTTTTCGCGCCAAACATGATAGGACTTGAGTGCTCGATCTTTTGGTGAGGTGATAACTATCGATTTGGTGGAGTCGACCCTCACGATCCGACTACAAACGAAGAGGTCGTGTGCGTCTTAGCAATCGCAGAACCAACTCCTATTGCTTATTGACCGTGCTGGACAGCAAGATCAACCTGATCACGAAGATCAATTCCTGCAAGCAATCGAAGAACAAGCAATAACAAGATGTGGCAAACCAGAAATCTCTCACAATATGGGGTTCTCAAAGTTGTGTAACAGGTGAACGTTGGACACAACTGAAAATTAAAAAGTTTGCATAACAGCTAAACTATAACAAAAGAAAACCCAAGTCTTTTTTGTGGTGGCTGGGACCTTTAAATAGGGTGGAGGATGACCAAGGGGTGCTGGGGTCGTCCTCAAACCCTAGGACGCGCCCCTAATGGGCCCAACTTGATACAGGGGCCATAGGCCCAAGTTGGGGTGATGCAACACCTTCTGAATTGGAACGATAATTTCCGCTGTCTCGGATGTGATATGAAAGTGAGGCTAGATCCATTTGAAAGTAGACTTGATGAGCCTTCCAGAATGTACTTAAACACTCAAATTGGATTCCATATGAAGTCGTGGCTTTTGTTGCAAATTTTTATTTGCAGTCCGAATCCTTCATGTGTGAATATTTCCTTTGACGTCCTCATCAGAGGTTATGATGTTCACATCATTCTTACCCACTTGAATTAGAGTCGTCCTCGACTCAAGTTCAGAATGTAAAAGTGTCACTCCAATATGCACTCGTTAAATCGTAAAGGGTGGATGCCATGGAGGTACGTATGTGGTCTCATCATCCTCCCCCACTTGATTTGGAGTCGTCCTCGACTCAAGCACAGATTCAAAATCAGCTATGCCACCGTGCCTTGTAGAAATCTCAAAAGGTGGAGGACACAGGGGTATGTATGTGACCTCATCATCCTCCCCCGCTTCTTTTGGAGTCGTCCTCGACTCAAGGTCAGATTGGAGAACCGTCACTCCACCGTGCACTCCAAAAATCATAAGAGGTGGCGGCCACGGGGGTATTCTGAAGCAGTCAAGTAGTGCCACAAAGATCTCATCATTCTCCCCTTCTTTACAGCTAACCGTCCTCGGCTTGATCGAGTGGTCGAAACAATTTCTTGCTGTCTTGTTGGAACAGGGGATGAGCACGTAGCTTGGCCACAATAGCAACTTCTCCTTCTCCATGAGTTGCTCCTGTTGATAGATCACAAAAGTAGAGAAACTTTGCAAAGCATTGTTAGTGTTAGTGCATGCTATTGTTTGATCCTGTTTTTGCATTTCAAAAGGGTATTTCAGATTAGTACAAATGACTATTTTAGATACTAAGATTATTTTAGATACTAAGAAATCTCCAATGTCATCGTATTTGTCAATAGCATAAAAAACACAATTGCTAAAATGTTGCGAATTGAAATTCTGAAAGAATCTCTTCTCTAAATTATTCAGGTTACAAGGAGAATCAAATTCAATATAACCTAAAGAAGTTAAAGAAGATATGAGCTCTAACTTTGCATCATTCAAATCAGCGCAATAAAAATGCTTCTTCTCCACATGTGTGTACTCAAGAACAACATTTTCTACTCCATACACTAGTTGTATTTTCGAGATGAACAAAACTTGGTCACACAACTTGATGCAATCATAGGACAAGTATGCATTAGGAAACAAAGCATTAGTCTTAGGAGGCTCAACTAAGCTTTGCAGAACACTAGGATGAACATTGGGCAATTGCAGTTCAACATAAGCAGCATGACAGGATCGAGATGTGATGAGGGACTCACAGTGTGTTTCATTTTTCTCACTCTCTGGAATATAGTAGGCGACACACAAGTATTATTATCCATTATCTCATCAACTAGCATACTGTCTTCTTTAGTCTTTTTCTCACTCTCCTGCACGATGTTAGGCATAGGACAAGAAACAGAAGAGTGCTCTCTATCTAGTTGTGCTGTTTTAATAAGAGATAAAGTATCACACAACTCTTCTTTATCAGATTTCCCTTGTGATAAAGGCACATCAGCAATACATTTTACAATTTTTTGATGGTGATTGTTTATGATTGTATTTTTAGACGATAAAAGCTGATTTTCAGCAAAACAAGCAAGCAAATATAGGTGTGAGAGTGAGTAGTAAGTTTTAGAGATGAGCAAAATTTGGATTTCAGAATTGAGACCATTCATAAACCTATTGATTTTATCTTCCCGGCATTCATTTAAGCTACCAAAAATGACATAAACCTTAAAGTCATGAAAGTATTCTTTAACAGTCATACTATTCTGCTTCAAGTTGTCTAATTTGGCACGCAAATGATCAGCATAAAATGCAGGAATAAAGACATCTCTAAAAAGACATTTGAAGTCTTTACAAGATTCTAAATCTTTATTGCGCCTACAAATGTATTTCCATTCAAGCAAAGCACTTTCAGTCAAAACACTCGAGGCAATGTAAATTTTTTCCTTTTCAGACAAGTCATGGGAATCAAATTCTTTATCTACATTTAGTTCCCAATCAATGTATGCATGAGGATCAAATTTCCTTGCAAAATATCATCCTTTACCTCATGATAAAGCATCTGCACATCTTGGTGAGGGCGAAAACCACTAGGTCCCTTTTTCTTGATTGTGCCTATCATGGTTAGTAGATAGCAAAACAAATTGACAACGAGCTAGGTTTTGTCCAACTCGATTTCCCTCAAGCTTGCTCAACCAAGTTCTTACATGTTCTTACCAAACTAGTAGGGGTGATTTGCAATCAACGATGTCAACCTGCAAAGATTGGTGGAGCGATTGCCAGGGACACAAAACCTATTTGCTGTAGTAATCTGTGAAGTTTGGACAGTTTCAATTTGCAGCAAGGATTAGCACAATCAAATGAGCAAATGCAAAGTTGAATAAGTGTTCAACAACGGTATGGTGCTAGTCCTAGGCTAAACCTTGCTAGAGACGCGAGCCTAGACACAAAGATAGTCCAACAAATGAAACAAAAGGCTCAGGACAGTAGCAACTAAAACACACAGCACTTCTCTGTTTTTACCTTTTATTTTCTTTTCTTTTCTTTTTCTCTCCCTTTGTTTTTTTTTGTGATGGAATGAAAATAGAGATGAACAAAAGTGCAGCTAGCAGATAGCAGACAGTATATCGCAGATCTCTTTTGCGATTGCGACACGCTCGGGTGGTATTTTATGGCAAGTGTGAATCCGTTGGAAAGATAACACGAAGATCTTTCTAGGTTGTATAAAAATGTGCCAAACAGACAACAGATCACCCAGATATGGTTGTTTTCTTCCGCACCAAAATCTGGTAACCGAATCTGTTATTTGCAACAGACTTAGATCTGCATTGATTTCTTTCATCTATTGTAGATATGAGCCAGGAACGTGACAAGAACTCGAAACTCTAATGGATTAAACGCAAAGACCAGCAACACGACATGATGATGCAACCACGAATTCAACAACGCAAAGTACTCAAAATAGTGATGCACAGGCTCAAAGGGTATAGGACAGCGGAATGATTCAATATCTTTTTTGTATGGCTTTTATGTGGACAGTGGGAAAATGAATGAAACGATAAACGAGATGGGATAAATCTCACCGAGCAACCAGGGAAGCTACCACTTGATTGGACTTGAGTGCCCGATCTTTCGGTGAGGTGATAACTATCGATTTGGTGGAGTTGACCCTTACGATCCAACTACAAATGAACAGGTCGTGTGCGCCTTAGCAATCGCAGAACCAACTCCGAATGGTTATTGACCGTACTGGACAGCAAGATCAACTGATCACGAAGATCAATTCCTGCAAGCATTCGAAGAACAAGCAAGAATAAGATGTGGCAAACCGGGAATCTCTCGTAATATGGGGTTCTCAAAGCTGTCTACCAGATGGTCGTTGGACACAACTGAAGATCAGAAAGTTTGCATAAGAGCTAAACTATAACAAAAGAAAACCCAAGGCTTTTTGGTGGCGGATGGGACCTTTAAACAGGGTGGAGGACGACTAGAGGGTGCTGGGGATGTATATCATTCCATTACACACAAAATTAAAGTTTGGGAATGTATATCATGTTTTGGTCACCTTCAAGAACCGGCGCGAAAACAGGCCCCACACGTGGATTAAATGCAGTGGTTTGGCGTCGATTATGAAACTTGTGTTCTTGCACCAAACATGTCCAATCCAATCCATTACACCCAAAAACCAAGTCTGGGTATGTATATCATGTTTTGGTCGCTTTCATAAATCGGCGCGAAGACGGGCCCCACAGGTGCATTAAATGCACCGGTTCAGGCGCCGATTATGAAACTTGTGATTTCGCGGCGAACATGTCCATACATTCTGATCATGAATCCCTAAAACACATCCATAGCCAAGCAAAACTTAATCGACGGTATGCCAAGTGGGTTGAATTCATTGAGTCCTTTCCTTATGTCATAAAACACAAAAAAGGAAAGGAAAATATTATTGCTGATGCTTTGTCTAGACGTTACACCATGCTTTCACAACTAGACTTTAAAATCTTTGGTTTAGAAACTATTAAAGAGCAATATATCAATGATAATGATTTTGAGGATGTCTTGCTGAATTGCCAAGAGGGCAAGTCATGGAACAAATTCATACTCAGCGACGGTTTTGTTTTTAGAGCTAACAAGCTATGCATTCCAGCTAGCTCCGTGCGTTTGTTATTGTTGCAGGAAGCGCATGGTGGAGGGCTGATGGGGCACTTTGGTGTGAAGAAAACCGAAGATATCCTTGCTGCACATTTCTTTTGGCCAAAGATGAGGCGAGATGTTGAACGGTTTGTCGCTCG
>BCLF01000215.1:88447-120930 GCA_001602275.1 Zoysia japonica
ACCCCAACCAAGTTCCGGTCAAGACAACCCAGGTTCGGCCCTATAAAAGGGGCACCCAGAAAGCTTTAGAAAAGGAGAGCAAGGAAGAGAAGAGAAAGGCAATACGTAGAGAAAAGATACACATCACCATCTGTAAACCACCCCCACCACGCGAGCCTGGGACTCTCGGATCCGTCCGGAGCCCTTTCGCATTGTGCTTTCGTGTTCTTAAGATTCATACGACCGATCTCTCATCCCTGGACGTAGGGTATTACGCCTCGAGGTGACCCGAACCAGGTTAACCTTTGAGTCTCGCTTGTAGACTAGGCCATTCGATTCCAAAAACGCACGATCCCCCGTCCGATTGTATAAATTTCCTGTGCCGGTGTACGAAACACCGACTGTTGGCGCGCCGGGTAGGGGCTTTCGGTGCGTTTTCGTTCGTTGTTTCGATGGCTTCGATTTTCGCATTAGTCGGAGATTCCTTCATCTCTCGTCTGTTTTTCGGGGATTTCGCGGTTGCCATCGTTCGTGATGGTCGATCGTGGAACATACCCACTTTCGCTGCAGGCCAGGCCTTCCGCTTCGGGAGCCTAGACTTCGTCGCCAACAACGGCGGCGAGCTCCACCATCAGATCCCGCAAAAGCGGCGTTAGCCTAGATGTCGCTCGCCTCGTTGTCGTTTTCTTCGTTCCTCGCCTTATAACGTCCTGGGCCATGACCCTTCCCGTGAGTGCTTCATGTTACATGCCGAAGCCACAGAGGACGAAACCCCCGGTAAGGCAGCACATGACGATCCTTTTTCGCGCCATCACGCTCTCACTGTGGTTGAGGACGCACTCCAGCCAAACTTGTGATCGGATGCGATCCGAAGGGTAAGTGTGTCGCCGCGACGAGCGGTGGTGCTCGAGCCCGAGCCCGCACTGCTTATCAGCAGATCATGGACGGTGGCACTCCTGCTTTTGATACGCCTTACGAGAATCTGGCGGCGGCGGCCTGTGTCCTTTACGAATCTCTCACACCCAATAATCTCGTTCTCAAAGAGACTTATGATTGTCTCTATGTCTACCTTGATGGCGCTCTGCAACAACCCCGGCCTCAATGACCAAGGGTTGTCCCTCGTCGCTCTCGGCCTCTTCGCCCAGGAGTCCGTCCTGATCCCCCCCGGCCTTGGTGCTCGGGGGCTGCACCTGTCCTTTCCCCCACTCCTCCGCGGTCTCGGCCGCGGACACTACACGAGGCGGGAACAGTGAAGAATGCGCCGCCGGCTGCGCCAATACCGCAGCAGGCAACCCTTCCTCGGACGCGCTCCCCGCGACGAAGACCTGCGCCGCGGCGAGAGAAGAATGGGCACTACAAAATACGACCAAAATGTCAAGCACTTCAAAACATTAGGTAAAATATCCGATTAAATCAAAATTCAGAAACTCATCGACGCGACACTCGGATGGAGAAGGGCAGGCTCCTGCCTGGCGAAATTTGCCCGACTGCGGCGACCGCCGGCACGGCCGGAGTCAGGGGGGAGCAGAGGAACCAGATTCCTCTGTCGCATCCCCCGCCCTTTAACGACGAAAGCGCTCAGTGAGCGGCACATCATCCGAAGAGTCGAAATCTGGCGGAGCGGCGACTGGAGTCGCCCGTACCGAGCCCACAGCAGGAACCTTTCTCGACACAGCTGCAGCAATGGACCGTCGAGCTGGGGGAGGGTGACGGAGGAACGCCAAACATGTCCAATCCACTCTATTATACAAAAAAACCAAGTCTGCCTATGTATATCATGTTTGGTCCCCTTCACAAATCGGCCAGAAAACGGGCCCCCACAAGTGCACTAAATGCACCAGTTCGACGCTGATTATAAAACTTGTGTTCTTGCGCCAAACAGGTCCAATCCACTCCATTACACCCAAAAAGTAAGTTTGGGTATGTATGACCTGTTTGGGTCATGTTCAAAAATAGGCGCAAAAATACGGCCCACTGGTGGAGTAAATGCACCGGTTCGGGCGCCGATTATAAAACTTGTGTTTTTGCACTAAACAGGTCCAATCTACTCCATTACATTTAAAAAATGGGCTTTCGTATGTATATCATGTTTTGGTCACCTTAAAAAACTGGCACGAAAATCGGCCCCACGGGTGCATGAAATGCACCGGTTCGAGCGTCGATTATGAAACATGTGTATTGGTGCCAAACATGCCCAATCCACTCCATTACACCAAAAAAAAAAGTTAGGCTATGTATATCATGTTTTGGACACGTTCAAAAATTGACGCAAAAACGAGCGCCACAGGTGCATTAAATGCATCGGTTCGGGCGCCGATTACGAAACCTGTGCTTTCGTGCTGAACATGTCCAATCCACTCCGTTACACAAAAAACCAATTTTCGATATGTATATCATGTTTTGATCACCTTCAAAAATTGGCGCAAAAACAGGCCTCAATGGTGCATTAAATGCACCGGTTCGGGCGTCGAATATGAAACATGTGTTTTCGCACCAAACATCTCCAATCCACTCCATTACACCCAAAAACCAAGTTTGGGTAATTATATCATGATTTGCTCACCTTCATAAATCGACGCGAAAACAGGCCCCACAGGTGCATTAAATGTCGGTTCAGACGCCGATTTTGATACTTGTGTTTTCGCGCCAATCATGTCCAATCCACTCCATTACACGCAGAAACCATGTTTGGGTATCTATATCACGTTTTGCTCACCTTCAAAAATCAACGCGAAAACAGTCCCCATAGGTGCATTAAATGCACCAGTTCGATGCCGATTTTGAAACTTGTGTTCTTGAGCGAAACATGTCCAATCCACTCCATTACACCCAAAATCAAAGTTTGGGTATGTATATAATGTTTGGGCTCGCCTTCGAAAATGGCGCGAAAACGGGCCCCTTAAGTGCAGTAAATGCAACGGTTCGACGCCGATTATGAAACCTGTGTTTTTGCCGCAAACATGTCCAATCCACTACATTACATCAAAAAACCAAGTTTCGTTATGTATGTCAAGTTTGGTCACCTTAAAAATCGGCGCGAAAACAGCAACCACAGGTGCATTAAATGCACCGGTTCGGTGTCGATTTTGAAACTTGTGTTCATGCGCGCAACATGTCCAATTCACTCTATTACACCCAAAATCAAAAGTTGGGTATGTATATCATTTTTTGGTCAACTTCAAAAATCAATGCGAAAACAGGCCCACAAGTACATTAAACGCACCAGTTCGACATCGATTATGAAACCTGTGTTTTTGCGCCGAACAGGTCCAATCCACTCCATTACACCCAAAAACTAAGTTTGAGTATGTATATCATGTTTTCGTCGCCTTCAAAAATCGGCGCGAAAACAGGCCCCACAGGTGCATTAAATACACCGGTTCAGCGCCGACTATGAAACTTGTGTTTTCACGCCAAACATCTCCAATCCACTCCATTACACCAGAAAACCAATTTTGGAATGTATATTATGTTTTTGTCTACTTCAAAAATTGGCACAAAAACAGGCCTCACTGGTGCATTAAATGCATCAGTTCCTGTGCCGATTATGAAACTTGTGTTTTCATGCCAAACATGCCCAATCCACTCCATTACTCCAAAAACCAAGGCTTGCGTATGTATATCATGTTTTGGCCACCTTCAAAAATTGGCACGAAAATCGGCCCCACACGTGCATTAAATGCAACGGTCCGGGCGTCGACTATGAAACATGTGCTTTCGCGCCAAACATATCCAGTCCACTCCATTACACCCAAAAATAAAATTTGCCTATGTATGTCATGTTTTGGTCAGCTTCAAAAATCGGTGCGAAAACGGGCCCCACGAGTGCGCTAAATGCACCGATTCGACGCTGATTATAAAACTTGTGTTTTCGGGCCAAACATGTCCAATCCACTCCATTATACCCAAAATCAAAGTTTGGGTCTATATCATGTTTTGGTCACCTTGGAAAAACGGCGCGAAAACGGGCCCCACAAGTACATTAAATGCACCGGTACGACGCCGATTATGAAACTTGTATTTTTGCGCCAAATATTTCCAATCCACTCTATTACAGCCAAAAATCAAATTTGGGTATGTATACCATGTTAAGGTCACGTTCAAAAATCGACGCGAAAACTGGCCCCACAGGTGCATTAAATGCACTGGTTCGCGCGCCGATTATGAAACTGGTGTTTTCCCGCCAAACATGTCCAATCCAATCCATTACACCCAAAAACCAAGTTTGGGTATGTATATCATGTTTCGGTCCCCTTCAAAAATTGGCCCGAAAACGGAACCCACAAGTGATCTAAAGGCACCGATTCGACGCCGATTATAAAACTTGTGTTTTTGCGCCAAACAGGTGCAATCCACTCCATTACACCCAAAAAGTAAGTTGGGGTATGTATATCCTGTTTGGGTCATGTTCAAAATCGGCGCAAAACCAGGCACCACAGGTTCATTAAATGCACCGGTTTGGGCGCCGTTTTTGAAACTTGTGTTCATGCACCAAACATGTCCAATTCACTCCATTACACCCAAAATCAAAGGTTGGGTTTGTATATCATGTTTTGGTCACCTTCAAAAATCGACGTGAAAACCGGCCCCACAAGTGCATTAACGCACCGGTTCGACGCCGATTATGAAACTTGTGTTTTCGCGCCAAACATGCCCAATCCACTCCATTACACCCAGAAACAAAGTTTGGCCATGTATATCACGTTTTGGTCACCTTCAAAAATCGGCGCGAAAACGGACCCCACAGGTGCATTAAATGCAACGGTTCGGGCGCCGATTATAAAACATGCGTTTTTACGCCAAACATGCCCAATCCACTCCATTACACAAAAAAACCAAGTCTGGGTATGTATATCATGTTTTGGTCCCCTTCACAAATCGGTCCGAAAACGGGCCCCACAAGTGCACTAAATGCACTGGTTTGACGTCGATTATGAAACTTGTGTTTTCAAGCCAAACAGGTCATTACACCCAAAAAGTAAGTTTCGGTATGTATAACCTGTTTGGGTCATGTTCAAAAATCGGCGCAAAAATACGGCCCACTGGTGTATAAATGCACCGGTTCGGGCGCCGATTATGAAACTTGTGTTTTCGCACTAAACAGGTCCAATCTACTCCATTACATCCAAAAAACGAGCTTTCGTATGTATACCATGTTTTGATCACCATAACAAACTGGCACGAAAATTGGCCCCATGGGTGCATGAAATGCACCGGTTCGGGCGTCGATTATGAAACAAGTGTATTCGCGCCAAACATGCCGAATCCACTCCATTACACACAAAAACAAAGTTTGGGTATGTATATCATGTTTTGGTCACCCTCAAAAATTGACGTGAAAACAGGCCCCATAGGTGTAATAAATAAACCGGTTCCGGCGTCGATTAGGAAACTTGTGTTTTCGCGCCAAACATATCCAATCCACTCCATTACACGCAAAAACCAAGTTTGGGTATGTATATCACGTTTTGCTCACCTTCAAAAATCGGTGCGAAAACAGGCCCCACAGGTGCATTAAAAGCACCGGTTCGGTGCCGATTTTGAAACATGTATTCTTGCGCCAAACATGTCCAATCCACTCCATTACGCCCAAAATCAAAGTTTGGTTATGTATATAATGTTTTGCACACCTTCAAAAATGGTGCGAAAACGGGCCCCATAAGGGCACTAAATGCACCGGTTCGTCGCCGATTATGAAACTTTTGTTTTTGCGCCAAACATGTCCAATCCAATCCATTACACCAAAAAACCAAGTTTGGGTATGTATATCTAGTTTTGGTCACCTTAAAAATCAAGGCGAAAACAAGCACCACAGGTGCATTAAATGCACCGGCTCGGTGCCGATTTTGAAACTTGTGTTCGTGCGCCAAACATGTCCAATTCACTCCATTATACCCAAAATCAAAGGTTGGGTTTGTATATCATGTTTTGGTCACCTTAAAAAATCGACGGGAAAAGGGGCCCCACAAGTGCATTAAACGCACCGGTTCGACGCCGATTATGAAACTTGTGTTTTTGCGCCAAACAGGTCCAATCCACTCCATTACACCAAAAAACCAGGCTTGCATATGTATATAATATTTTTGGCCACCTTCAAAAATTGGCACGAAAATGGACCCCCGGGTGCATTAAATGCACCGGTTCGGGCGTCGATTATGAAACATGTGTTTTCGCGCCGAACATGCCCAATCCACTCCATTACAGCCAAAAACAAACTTTTGCTATGTATATCATGTTTTGGTCACTTCAAAAATCGGCGCGAAAACGGGCCCCATAGGTGGATTAAATGCACCGGTTCGGGTGCCGATTATAAAACTTGTTTCTCCCGCCAAACATGTCCAATCCACTACATTACGCAAAAAAACAGTTTAGTTACGTATATCATGTTTTGGTCCCCTTCAAAAAACGGCCCGAAAACAGGCTTCACAAGTGCACTAAATGCACCGCATCGACGCCGATTATGAAACATGTGTTTTCGTGCTAAACATGTCCAGTCCCCTCCATTACACAAAAAACCAAGTTTGAGTATGTAAATCAAGTTTTGGTTACCTTGAAAAATCGGCGCGAAAACAGGCCCCACAGGTGCATTAAATGCATCGGTTCGTGTGCCATTTTTGAAACTTGTGTTTTCACCCCAAACAGGTCCAATCCACTCTAGTACACCCAAAAACCAAGTTTGAGTATGTATATCATGTTTTCGTCGCCTTCAAAAATTGGCGCGAAAACGGGCCCCACAGGTGCGTTAAATACACCGGCTCGGTGCCGATTATAAAACATGTGTTTCACACCAAACAAGTCCAATCCACTCCATTACACCCAAAAAGCAAGCTTCGGTATGTATATCAAGTTTTAGTCACCTTCGAAAATCGGCGCGAAAACGAGCTCGACAAGTGCATTAAATGCTCCGGATCGACGCCGATTATGAAACTTGTGTTTTTGCGCCAAACATGTCCAATCCACTCTATTACACCCAAAACCAAGTTTGGGTATGTATATCATATTTTTGCTCACGTTCAAAAATCGGCACGAAAACGGGCCCCGCTGGTGCATTAAATGCACCGGTTCGGGCGCCGAGTATGAAACTTGTGTTTTCACGCCAAACATCTCCAATCCACTCCATTACACCCAAAAACCAAGTTTGGGTACCTATATCATGTTTTGCTCACCCTCATAAATCGGCACGAAAACAGGCCCCACAGGAGCATTAAAAGTCAGTTCAGATGCCGATTTTGAAACTTGTGTTTTCGTCCCAATCATGTCCAATCCACACCATTACACGCAGAAACCAAGTTTGGGTATGTATATCACGTTTTGCTCACCTTCAAAAATTGGCGCGAAAACGGGCCCTATAGGTGCATTAAATGCACCGGTTCGGTACTGATTTTGAAACTTGTGTTCTTCAGCCAAACATGTCCAATCTACTCCATTACACCCAAAATCAAAGTTTGGGTATGTATATAATATTTTGCTCACCTTCAAAAATGGCGCGAAAACGGACCCCATAAAGGCACCGGTTCGACGCCGATTATGAAACTTGTGTTTTCGCATCAAACATTTCCAATCCACTCCATTACACCCAAAATCAAAAGTTGGGTATGTATATCATGTTTTGGTCACCTTCGAAAATCGACACGAAAATGGGCCCCACAAGTGCATTAAACGCACCGGTTCGACATCGATTATGAAACTTGTATTTTTGCGCCAAACTGGTCCAATCCACTCTATTACACCAAAAACTAAATTTGAGTATGTATATCATGTTTTCGTCGCCTTCAAAAATCGGCGCGAAAACAGGCCCCACAAGTGCATTAAATGCACCGGTTCGGTGCCGATTATGAAACTTGTGTTTTCACGCGAAACATGTCCAATCCACTACATTAGACCCACAAACCAGGCTGCCTATGTATATCATGTTTTGGCCACCTTCAAAAATTGGCACGAAAATAGGCCCCACAGTGCATTGAATGCCTCGGTTCGGGCGTCGACTATGAAACATGTGCTTTCGCGCCAAACATAACCAGTCCACTCCACCACACCCAAAAATAAAGTTTGGCTATGCATGTCATGTTTTGGTCAGCTTCAAAAATCGGCGCCAAAACGTGCCCCACGAGTGCACTAAATGCACCGGTTTGACACCGATTATGAAAACTTGTATTTTCGTGCCAAACATGTCCAATCCACTCCATTATACCCAAAATCAAAGTTTAGGTATGTATATCATGTTTTGGTCACCTTGGAAAAACGACATGAAAACGACCCCCACAAGTACATTAAAAGCACTGGTTCGACGTCGATTATAAAACTTGTGTTTTTGCGCCAAACATTTCCAATCCACTCCATTAAACCCAAAAATCAAATTTGGGTATGTATATCAAGTTATGGTCACGTTCAAAAATCGGCGCGAAAACGGGGCCCACAGGTGTATTAAATGCACCAGTTCGGGCGCCGACTATGAAACTTGTGTTTTCGCGCCCAACATGTCCAATCCACTCCATTACACCCAAAAACCAAGTTTTGGTATGCATCATCATGTTTGGGTCACCTTCATAAATCGGCGCGAAAACGGGCCCCACGATTGCGTTAAATGGACCGGTTCGACGTCGATTATGAAACTTGTGTTGTCACGCCAAACATCTCCAATCCACTCCTTTACAGCCAAAAATAAAGTTTGGCCATGTATATCAGGTTTTGGTCACCTTCAAAAATCGGCATGCATTAAATGCAATGGTTCGGGCGCCGATTATAAAACTTGTGTTTTCGCGCTAATCAAGTCCAATCCACTCCATTACACAAGAAAACCAAGTTTGGGTATGTATAACATGTTTCGGTCCCCTTCAAAAATTTTCCCGAAAACAGGCCCCACAAGTGCTCTAAATGCACCGGTTCGACGCCGATTATAAAACTTGTCTTTTTGCGCCAAACTGGTGCAGTCCACTCCATTACACCCAAAAAGTAAGTTTGGGTATGTATATCCTATTTGGGTCATGTTCAAAAATCAGCGCGAAAATATGCCCCACTGTTGTATTAAATGTACCAGTTCGTGCGCCGATTATGAAAATTCTGTTTTCGGACCAAACATGTCCAATCCACTACATTACACAAAAAAACTAAGTTTGGGTATGTATATCATGTTTTGGTCCCCTTCAAAAATCGGCCCGCAAACGGGCCCCACAGGTAGACTAAATGCACCGGTTCGACGCCGATTATGAAACTTGTGTTCCCGCGCCAAACATGTTGAATCCATAATATTACACAAAAAAACTAAGTTTGGGAATGTATATCATGTTTGGGTCCCCTTCAAAAATCGACTTGAAAACGGGCCCCACAAGTGCACTAAATGCACCGATTCGACGCCGATTATGAAACTTGCGTTTCTGCGCCAAACATGTCCAATCCACTCTATTACACGCAAGAAAGTAAGTTTGGGTATGTATATCATGTTTTGGTCGCGTTAAAAAATCGGAGCGAAAATGGGCCCCACTGTTGTATTAAATACCCCGGTTCGGGCGCCAATTATGAAACTTGTGTTTTCGTGCCCAACATGTCTAATCTACTCCATTACACCAAACAACAAGGCCTGCGTATGTATATCATGTTTTGGCGACCAACAAAAATTGGCACGAAAATCGGCCCCACGGGTGCATCAAATGCACCGGTCCGGGCGCCGATTATGAAACTTGTGTTTTCGCGCCAAACATGTCCAATCCACTCTATTACACAAAAAAACCAAGTTTGGGTATGTATATTACGTTTTGGTCAACTTCAAAAATTGGCGCAAGAATAGGCCTCAATGGTGCATTAAATGCACCGGTTCCTGTGCCGATTATGAAACTTGTGTTTTCACGCCAAACAAGTCCAATCCGCTCCATTACACCCAAAAAACAGGCTTGCGTATGTATATCATGTTTTGGCCACCTTCAAAAATTGGCACGAAAATCGGCCCCACACATGCATTAAATGTGCCGGTTTGGGCGTCGACAATGAAACATGTGCTTTCGCGGCAAACATATCCAATCCACTCTATTACACCAAAAAATAATGTTTGGCTATGTATGTCATGTTTTGGTCAGCTTCAAAAATCAGGGCGAAACCGGACCCCACGAGTGCACTAAATGTACCGGTTCGACGCCGATTGTGAAACTTGTGTTTTCGGGCCAAACATGTCCAATCCACTACATTATATCTTGTTTGGGTATGTAGATCAAAAATCAAGCTTTGGGCATGTATATCATGTTTTAGTCACCTTCGAAAAACAGCGGGAAAAGAGGCCCCACAAGTGCATTAAATGCACCGGTTCGACGCCGATTATGAAACTTGTATTGTCGCGCCAAACATGTCCAATTCACTCCATTACACCAAAAAACCAAGTTTGGGTACGTATATGACGTTTTCGTCACGTTCAAAAATTGGCGCTGAAACGGGTCCCACAGGTGCATTAAATGCACCGGTTTGGGTGCCGATTATAAAATTTGTGTTTTCGCGCTAAACATGTTCAATCCACTCCATTACATCAAAAACCAAGTTTGGGTATATATATCATGTTTTGGTCACCTTCACAAAATCGGGGCGAAAATAGGCCCCACAGGTGCATTAAATGCAGCGGTTTGTGTGTCGCTTTTGAAACTTGTGTTTTCGCACTAAACATGTCCAATCCACTCCATTACACCAAAACACCGAGTTTGGGTATGTATATCACATTTTGGTCACCATAAAAACTTGGCACGAAAACAGCCACCATAGGTGCATTAAACGCACCGGTTTGGTGCCGATTTCTAAACTTGTGTTTTTGCGCCAAACATGTCCAATTCACTCCATTACACCCAAAATCAAAGGTTGGGTATGTATATTATGTTTTGGTCACCTTCAAAAATCGACTCGAAAATGGGCCCCACAAGTGCCATAAATGCACCGGTTCGACACCGATTATGAAACTTGTGTTTCTGCGCCAAACTGGTCCAATCCACTCCAATACACGCAAAAAGTAAGTTTGGGTATGTATATCATGTTTTGCTCACGTTCAAAAATCGGCGCGAAAATGGGCCCCACGAGTGTATTAAATACCCCGCTCCGGGCGCCGATTATGAAACTTGTGTTTTCGCGTCAAAGATGTCGTCGGTTCGAAGCCGATTATGAAACTTGTGTTTTTGCACCAAACAGGTGCAATCCACTCCATTACACCCAAAAACCAAGTTTGAGTATGTATATCATGTTTTCGTCGCCTTCAAAAATCGACGCAAAAAAAGGCCCCACAGTGATGTGCACACGCCTCTGCAGCACGTGAGGCAAGTTGTTGTGGCCCGATCTTCTCGAAGGATCAAAGATCTTGATAACTTGTCGTTGCGTGATCTGGTGAAGAGGCAATGCACCGCGAGTCTGCTGCGCGACGAACTACCGAGACAATCACCCTCCCACGTACCGACGAAACAGCCCACGCAATCTCGCCGTATAGACGTGAAGGCACGAACTGGATGAACCGCAGTTCGGCGTTCTACAATTCCCTCAGGAATCGAAAGAACAAGTTTTGCATGCCTCTCAAGACTCACGGTGGATCAAAAACTCAAGAGTTGTATTTCTGAATTGCAAGTTCGAAGCGGGTTTTGAAACTTTTGTTCTTGCGCCTAACATGCCTAATCCAGTACAATACACCCAAAATAAATGTTTGAGTATGTATATCATGTTTTCGTCACCTTGAAAATCGGCGCGATAACGAGCCCCCACAATTTAATTAAATGCACCGGTTTGATACAGATTTTTCAACTTGTGTTCTTGCGCCAAACATGTTCAATTCACTCCATTACACTCAAAATCAAAGGTTGGGTATGTATATCACGTTTTGGTCACCTTCAAAAATTGACGCGAAAACGGGCCCCACAGAAGCATTAAATGCGCCGGTTTGGGTGCCATCTATGAAACATGTGCATTCGCGGCAAAGATATCCAATCCACTCCATTACACCCAAAAATAAAGTTTGGCTACATATGTCATGTTTTTGTCAGCTTCAAAAATCGACGCGAAAACAGGCCTCACGAGTGCACTAAATGCACCGGTTCGACGTCGACTATGAAACTTGTGTTTTTGCGCCAAACAGGTCCAATCCACTCCATTACACCGAAAAACCCTGTTTGAGTATATCATGTTTTGGTCACGTTCAAAAATTGACGCGAAAATGGGATTCACAGGTGCCTTAAATGCACCGGTTCGGGCGCCGATAATGAAACTTGTGTTTTCGCGCCCAACATGTCGAATCCATTCCATTACACCAAAAAACTAGGCTTGTGTATTTATATCATGTTTTACTCACCTTCAAAATTCGGCGCGAAAACTGGCAACACACGAGCATTAAATGCACCGGTTTGGGCGCCGACTATGCAACATGTGTTTTCGCGCCAAACATGTCCAATCCACTCCATTACACCAAAAAACCAAGTTTGAGTATCTATATCATGTTTTGGTGACCTTAAAAAATCGACGCGAAAACAGGCCTCACAGGTCCATTAAATGCACCGGTTCGGCGTCGGTTTTGAAACTTATGTTCTTGCGCCAAACATGTCCAATCCATTTCAATACACCCAAAATAAATATTTGTCTATGTATATCATGTTTTGGTCACCATAAAAATCAGCACGAAAACGGGCACCCACAAGGTCATTAAATGCACCGGTTCGACGCCGATTATGAAACTTGTGTTTTTGCGCCAAACATGTCTAATCCACTCTATTACTCCAAAAATCCAAGTTTGAGAATGTATATCATGTTTCGGTCAACTTAAGCAGTCGGCGCGAAAACAGGCACTACAGATGCATTAAATGCACCGGTTCGGTGCCGCTTTTTAAACTTGTGTTCTTGCGCCCCACATGTCCAATTCGCTCTATTACACCCAAAATCAAAGGTTGGGCATGTATATCTTGTTTTGGTCACCTTCAAAAATCGACGCGAAAACGGGCCCCACAAGTGCATCAAATGCACTGCTTCGACGCCGATTATGAAACTTATGTTTTTGCGTTCAACAGGTCCAATCCATCCATTACAGGGAAAATGTAAGTTCGGGTATGTATATCATGTTTTGGTCACGTTCAAAAATTGGCGGCAAAATAGGCCCCACAGGTGTGTTAAATGCACCGATTCGGGCCTCGATTATGAAACTTGTGTTTTTGCGCCAAACATGTCCAATCTACTCTATTACACCCAAAAACCAGGCTTGCGTATGTATATCATGTTTTGGCCAACTTCAAAAATTGGCACGAAAATCGGCTCCACGGGTGCATTAAATGCACCGGTTCGTGCGTCGATTCTAAAACATGTGTTTTCGCGCCAAACATGCCCAATCCACTCCATTACACCCAAAAACAAAGTTTCTCTATGTATATCTTGTTTTCGTCACCTTCAAAAATCGGCGCGAGAACGGGCCCCACAGGAGCATTAAATGCACCGGTTCGAGCGCCGATTATAAAACATGTGTTTTCGCGCCAAACATGTCCAATCCACTCCATTACACAAAATGCAAGTTTGGGTATGTATATAATGTTTTTGTGACCTTCAAAAATCAGAGCGAAAACAGGTCCCACAAGTGCATTAAATGCACCGGATCGACGTCGATTGTGAAACTTGTGTTTTTGCGCCAAACTTGTCCAATCCACTCCATTACATCGAAAGACCAATTTTTGGTATTTATATAATGTTTTGATCACCTTCAAAAATCGGCGCAAAAACAGGCCTCAATGGTGCATTAAATGCACTAGTTCGTGTGCCGATTATGAAATTTTTGTTTTCGCGCAAAACATGTCCCATCTAATCTAATACGCCCAAAAACCAGGCTTGCGTTTGTATAACATATTTTGGCCACCTTCAAAAATTGGCACAAAAATCGGCCCCACGGGTGCATTAAATTTACTGGTTCGTGCGTCGATTATGAAACATGTGTTTTCGCGCCAAACATGCCCAATCCACTCCATTACATCCAAAAACCATGTTTGGGTATGTAAATCTTGTTTTGGTCACCTTCAAAAATCGGCGCGAAAACAGGCCCACATGTGAATTAAATGCACCAGTTCGGTGCCGATTTTGAAACTAATGTTCTTGCGCCAAACATGTCTAATCTACTTCATTACACCCAAAATCAGTGTTTGGGTGTGTATATCATGTTTTGGTCACCTTAAAAATGGCATGAAAACGGGCCCCTCCAAGTTCATTAAATGCGCCGGTTCGAAGCCGATTATGAAACTTGTGCTTTTCGCGCCAAACATGCCCAATCCACTGCATTACACCCAAAAATAAAATCTGGCTATGTATGTCATGTTTTGATCACCTTCAGAAATCGGTGTGAAAACGGGCCCCACAGGTGCATTAAACGCCCCAGTTCGGGCGCCGTTTATATAACTTGTGTTTTCGCGCCCGACATATCCAATCCACTCCATTACAAAAAAAACAAGTTTGGGTATGTATATTAAGTTTTGGTCGCCTTCAAAAATCGGCACGAAAACGGGTCCCACAGGTGCATTAAATGCACCAGTTCGGCTGGCGATTATAAAACTTCTGTTTCGCGCCAAACAAGTCCAATCCACTCCATTACACCAAAAAAGACAAGTTTGGGTATGTATATCATGTTTCGGTCACCTTCAAAAATCAACGCGAAAATGGACCCCAGAAGTGCATTAAATGCACCGGATCGGGTGCCAAGTTGAAACATGTGTTTTCGCGCCAAACATATCCAATACACTCCATAAGTCCCGAAAACCATGTTTCGGTCTGTAAATCTTGTTTTGGTCGCCATAAAAAATCAGCGCGAAAACGGGCCCCACAGGTGCATTAAATGCACCGATTTGGGAGCCGATTATAAAACTTGTGTTTCTCACCAAACATGTTCAATCTACACCATTACACCCAAAAACTAAGTTTGAGTATGTATATCATGTTTTGCTCACGTTCGAAGACCGGAGCCCAAGTGAAAATGGGTCCCGCTGGTGCATTGAATGCACCCGTTCGAGCGCCGATAATAAAACTTAAGTTTTCGTACCAAACATGTCCAATCCACTGCATTAATCCAAAAAAACCAAGTTTGGGTATGTATATCGTGTTTTGGTCACCTTCAAAATTCGTCACGAAAACGGGCCCCACAAGTGCATTAAATGCACTGATTCGACGCTAGTTATGAAACCTGTGTTTTTGGGGCAAACATGTCCAATTCACTCCATTACTACAAAAAACAAAGTTTGGGTATGTATTCATGTGTTGGTCAATTTCAAAAATCGGCGCAAAAAGAGCCCCATAGGTGCATTAAATGCAGCGGTTCAGGAGCCGATTATAAAACTTGTGTTTTCTCACCAAACATGTCCAATCCACACCATTGCACCAAAAATCAAGATTGGCTATGTATGTCATGTTTTGGTCACATTCAAAAATCGGCGCGAAAACGAGCCCCACAGGTGCTTTAAATGCACCGGCTCGAGCGCCGATTATAGAACTTGTGTTTTTGCGCCAAACATATCCAATCCACTCTATTACACCAAAAAACCAAGATTGGCTACGTATATCATGTTTTGGTCACCTTTAAAAATCGGCGCGAAAACGGGTCCCACAAGTGCATTAAATGCATCGGTTCGACGTCGATTATGAAACTTGTGTTTTTGCGCCAAACTTGTCTAATCCACTCCATTACACCCAAAAACCAAGTTTGGGTATGTATATCATGTTTTGGACACCTTCAAAAATCGACGTGAAAATGGGCCCCACAGGTGCATGAAATGCACCAGTTCGGTCGCCGATTATGAAATTTGTGTTTTCGGGCCAAACATGTCCAATCCTAGATACAGCGAAAAACCAATTTTGGCTATGCATATCATGTTTTGGTCACCTTCAAAAATCGACGCAAAAAAGGTCCTCAATGGTGCATTAAATGCACTGGTTCGTGCGTCGATTATGAAACTTACGTTTTCGCGCCAAACATGTCCAATCGACTCCATTTCACCCAAAAACCAGGTTTGAGTATGTATATCATGTTTTGGTCACCTTCAAAAATTGGCGCGAAAACCGGGCCGACTGGTGCATTAAATGCACTGGTTGATTTTGAAACTTGTGTTTTCGCGCCAAACATGTCCAATCCACTCCATTACATCCAAAATTCGGGTATGAGTATGTATATCATGTTTTGGTCGCCTTCAAAAATCGGCGCGAAAACGAGCCCCACAGGTGCATTAAATGCGTTGGTTCGGGCGTCGATAATCAAACTTGTGTATTCGCGTAAACATGTCCAATCCACTCCATTACACCAAAAATCCAAGTTTGGGTATGTATATCATGTTTTGGCACGTTCGAAAATCGGCGCGAAAATGGGCTCGACAGATGCATTAAAAGCACCGTTTTGGGCGCCAATTATAAAACTTGTATTTTCACGCTAAACATGTCCGATCCACCCCATTAAGAAAAATAAACCATGTTTGGGTATGTATATCATGTTTTGGTTAGCTTTAA
Source organism: Zoysia japonica (assembly GCA_001602275.1). Lineage (NCBI taxonomy): Eukaryota > Viridiplantae > Streptophyta > Magnoliopsida > Poales > Poaceae > Zoysia > Zoysia japonica. The sequence goes on from BCLF01000215.1 coordinate 104,894, forward strand.
AAATTGGCGCGAAAAGGGGCCCCACGGGTGCATTAAATGCATCAGTTCGGGCGTCGATGATGAAACTTGTGTTTTCGCGCCAAATATGTCCAATCCAATCCATTACACCAAAAAATCAATTTTGGCTATGTATATCATGTTTTGGGCACCATAAAAACTCGACGCAAAAATAGGCCTCAATGCTGCATTAAATGCACCGGTTTGTGCATCGATTATGAAACATGTGTTTTCGCGCCAAACATGTCCAATCCACTCCATTACACCAAAAACAAAATTTGGCTATGTATATCATGTTTTGGTCAACATCAATAATCGGCGCGAAAACGGGCCCCACAGGTGCGTTAAACGAACCGGTCTTGTGTTTTCACGCTAAACATGTCAAATCCACTCCATTACACCAAAAAACCAAGTTTGGTTGTGTATATCATGTTTTGGTCAAGTTCAAATATCGGCGCGAAAACAGGCCCCACAGGTACAATAAATGCACCTGTTCGGGCGCGATTATAAAACCTATGTTTTCGCGCCCAACATGCCCAATCCACTCTTTTAGACCCAAAAACAAAGTTTGAGTATGTATATCATGTTTTGGTCACGTTCAAAAATCGACGCGAAAATGGGCCCCACAGGTGCATTAAATGCACCGGTTCGGGCGCCGATTATGAAACTTGTATTTTTGCGCCAAACATGTCCAATCCACTCCATTACACCGAAAAACCATTTTTTGGTCTGTAAATCATGCTTTCGTCAACTTAAAAAATCGGCGCAAAAACAGGCCTCAGTGGTGCATTAAATGTACTGGTTCGTGTGTCGATTATGGAACTTGTGATTTGAGCCAAACAGGTCCAATCTACTCCATTACACCCAAAAACCAGTCTTGCGTTTGTATATCATGTTTTGGCCACCTTCAAAAACTGGCACGAAAGTCGGCTCCACATGTGCATTAAATGCATCGGTTCGAGCGCCGATTATGAAGCATGTTTTCGCGCCAAACATATACAATCCACTCCATTACACCCGAAAACCAAGTTTGGGTATGTATGGTCACCTTCAAAAATCAGCGAAAACCGGCCCCACAGGTGCATTTAATGCACCTGTTCGGGTGCCTATTATTAAATTTATGTTTTTCCGCCAAACACGTCCAATAAACTCTATTGCACCCAAAAACCAAGTTTGAGTTTGTATATCATGTTTGCTCGCCCACAAAATCGACGCAAAAACCGGCGCCACAAGTTCATTAAATGCACCGGTTCGACGCCGATTATAAAACTTGTGATTTTGCACCAAACATGTCCATTCCACTCCATTACACCCAAAAACCAAGTTTGCATATGTGTCTCATGTTTTGGTCAGTTTCAAAAACCCGCAACAAAACGGGCCCCACAAGTGCATTAAATGCACCGATTCGACGCCGATTATGAAACTTGTGTTTTTGCGCCAAACATGTCCAGTCCACTCCAGTACACCCAAAAACCAAGTTTGGGTACGTATATCTAGTTTTGGTCACCTTCAAAAATCGGCGTGAACACAGGCCCCACAGGTGCATTAAAAGAACCGGTTCGTGTGCCGATTATGAAATTGTGTTTTCGTGTGAAATATGTCCAATTTACTCCATGATACCCAAAAATCAGGTTTGAGTAAGTATATCTTGTTTTGGTCACCTTTAAAAATTGGCGCGAAAACCGGACCCAGAGGTGCATTAAATGCACCGGTTCGACGCCGATAATAAAATTTGTGTTTTCGCGCCAAACATGTCCAATGCTCTCGATTACACCCAAAAGCCATGTTTGGGTATGTATATCTTATTTTGGTCGCCTTCAAAAATCGGCATGAAAATGAGCCCCACAGGTGCAATAAATGCCCCGGTCCGGGCGCCGATTATAGAGCTTGTGTTTTCGCGCCAAACATGTCCAATCCACTCCGTTACACCCAAAAAAAGGTTTGGGTATGCATATCATGTTTTGGTCATCTTCAAAAATCGGCGCAAAAACTAGCCCCACAAGTGCATTAAATGCACCGGTTCGACGCCGGTTTTGAAAGTTGTGTTTTTTCGCCAAACTTGTCCAATCCACTCCATTACACCAAAATACCAAGTTTGGGTATGTATATCAAGTTTTGGTTGCCTTCAAAAATCGACCCGAAAACAGGCCCCACAGGGGCATTAAATGCGCCAGTTCGGTGCCGATTTTGAAACTTGTGTTCCGACGCCAAACATGTCTAATATACTCCATTACACCCCAAATCATAGTTTCGGTATGTATATCATGTTTTGGTCACCTTAAAAATCGTCGTGAAAACGGGTCCTCACAAATTCAATAAATGCACCGGTTCGACGCCGATTATGAAACTTGTGCTTTTGTACAAAACAGGTCCAATCCACTCCTTACACCCAAAAACCAAGTTTGAGTATGTATATCATGTTTTGGTCACGTTCAAAAATCGACGCGAAAATGGGCTTCCCAGGTGCATTAAAAGCACCGGTCGGGCGCCGATGATGAAACTAGTGTTTTCGCGCCAAACATGTCCAATCTTCTACATTACACCCAAAAACAGGCTTGCGTATGTATATCACGTTTTGGCAACCTTCAAAAATTGGCACGAAAAACAGCGTCATGGGTGCATTAAATGTGTCGGTTTGAGCGTCGATTATAAAACATGTGTTTCCGCACCAAACATACCCAATCCACTGCATTACACCCAAAAAAAAAATCTGGCTATGTGTGTCATGTTTTGATCACCTTCAGAAATCGGCGTTAAAACGGGCCCCACAAGTGCATTAAACGCCCCAGTTCGGGCGCCGATTATGTAACTTGTGTTTTCGCGCCTCACATGTCCAATCCACTCCATTACAAAAAAAACCAAGTTTGGGTATGTATATCATGTTTTGGTTGCCTTCAAAAATCTGGAGGAAAACGGGCCCCACAGGTGCATTAAATGCACCAGTTCGACTGCCGATTATAAGACTTGTGTTTTGGCGCCAAACAAGTCCAATCCACTCCATTACACCAAAAAACCAAGTTTGAGTATGTATATCATGTTTTGGTCATGTTCAAAAATTGGCGAAAAAAGGCCCCACAGGTGCATTAATTGCACCAGTGCGGGCTCCGATTATGAGATTTGTGATTTCGCGCCAAACATGTCCTATCCACTGCATTACACCAAAATACCAATTCTGGGTACGTATATCATGTTTTGGTCACGTTCAAAAATTGGCGCAAAAACTGGCCTCAATGGTGCATTAAATGCACCGGTTCGTGTGCCGATTATGAAACTTTTGTTTTTGCGCCTAACATGTCCAATCTACTCCATTACACCCCAAAACTAGGCTTGGGTCTGTATAGCATATTTTGACCGCCTTCAAAAATTGGCGCGAAAATCGGCACCACAGGTCCATTAAATGCACCGGTTTGGGCGCGAAAACTCGTCTCTACTGGTGTATTAAATGTACCGGTTCGACGCCGAGTATGAAACATGTGATTTCGCGCCAGACATGTCCAATCCACTCTATTATATCATGTTTTGGTCATCTTAAAAAACGGCGCGAAAACGGACCCGACAAGTGCATTAAATGCATCCGTTCGACGCCGATTATGAAACATGATGCACATACACAAGTATATCATGTTTTGGTCACGTTCGAAAATCCACGCGAAAATGGGCCCAGAGGTGCATTAAATGGACCGGTTCAGGCGCCGATTATGAAGCTTGTGTTTTCTCGCCAAACATGTCTAATCCACTCGATTACACCAAAAAACTAATTTTGGCTATGTATATCCTGTTTTTGTCAGCTTCAAAAATCGATACAAAACAGGCCTCAATGGTGCGTTAAACGCACCGGTTCGGGCGCCGATTATAAAACTTGTGTTTACGCGTGAAACATGTCCCACAGGTGCATTAAATGCACCTGTTCGGTGCTGCTTTTAATACTTGTGTTTTTGCGCCAAACATGTCCAATCCACTCATTACACCAGAAATCAAAGTTTGGGTATGTATATCACAATTTGGTCACCTTCAAAAATCAGTGCTAAAACAAGGCCCACAAGTGTATTAAATGCCCCGGATCGATGCCGCTTATGAAACATGTGTTTTTGCGTCAAACATGTCCAATCCAATCCATTACACCAAAAACCAAGTTTGGGTATGTATATCACGTTTTGGTCACCTTCAAAAATCGACGAGAAAACAGGCCCCACAGGTGCCTTAAATGCACCGGTTCGGACGCCGATTATGGAACATGTGTTTCCGCGCCAAACATATCCAATCCACTCCATTACACCGAAAAACCAAGTTTGCGTATCTATATCATGTTATGGTCACGTTCAAAAGTCGGCGCGAAAACGGGCCCCACAGGTGCAATAAATGCACCGGTTCGGGAGCCGATTATAAAACTTTTGTTTTCGGGCCAAACTTGTCCAATCCACTCTATTACAAAAAAAAAGCCAGGTTTCGGTATTTATATCATGTTTTCGTCACCTTCAAAAATCGGCGTGAAAACGGGCCCCACAGGTGCATTAAATGCACTTGTTTGGTGCCACTTTTGAAACTTTTGTTCTTGCATCAAACATGTCCAATTCACTTCATTACACCCAAAATCAAAGGTTGGCTATGTAATGCCATGGATGGGGCGCCTATTATGAAACTTCTGTTTTCGCGGCAAACAAGTCCAATCCCCTCCATTACACCCAAAAACCAAGTTTGGATATGTATATCATATGTTGGTCACCTTAAAAAACCGGCGTGAAAACAGCCCCCACAGGGGCATTAAATGCGTCGGTTCGGTGCCAATTATGAAACTCATGTTCTTGCACCAAACATGTCCAATTCATTCCATTACACTCAAAATAAAAGTTTGGGTATGTATATCATGTTTTGGTTACGTTCAAAAAACGACGCAGAAACGGGCCCCGCAGGTGCATTAAATGCTCCGGTTCAGGTGCCGATTATAAAACTTATATTTTCGCGCCAAACACATCCAGTCCACTTCATTAAAAAAGTCCAAGTTTGGGTATGTATATCATGTTTTGGTCCCCTTCTAAAATCGGCGTGAAAACAGGCCCCTAGGTGCATTAAATGCTCCGGTTCAGGTGCCGATTATAAAACTTGTATTTTCGCGCCAAACACATCCAGTCCACTTCATTAAAAAGGTCCAAGTTTGGGTATGTATATCATGTATTGGTCACCATCTAAAATCGGTGTGAATACAGGCCCCCAGGTGCTTTAAAGGCACTAGTTTGACGCCGATTATAAAACTTGTGTTTCCGCGCCAAACAAGTCTAATCCACTCCATTACACCAAAAACAAAGTTTGGGTATGCATATCATGTTTTGTTCACCTTTAAAATCGGCGCGAAAACAGGCCCCACAGGTGCATTAAATGCACCGGTGCGGTGCTACTTTTGATACTTGTGTTTTTGCGCCAAACATGTCCAATCCATTCATTATACCTAAAATCAATGTTTGGGTATATATATCATACTTTGGTCACCTGTAAAAATCAGCGCGAAAACAGGCCCCACAAGTGCATAAAATGCCCCAGATCGACGCCGATTATGAAACTTGTGGTTTTTCGCCAAACCTGTCTAATCCACTCCATTACACCCAAAAACCAAGTTTGGATTTGTATATCATGTTTTGATCACCTTCAAAAATCGGCACAAAAACAGGCTCCACAAGTGCATTAAATACACCGGTACGACGTGGATGATGAAACTTGTGTTTTTGTGCCAAACATGTCCAATCCACTCCTGTACACCCAAAAACCAAGTTTGGGTATGTATATCATGTTTTGGTCACGTTCAAAAATCCACGCGAAAATGGGCCCAGAGGTGCATTAAATGGACCGGTTCGGCGCCGATTATAAAACTTGTGTTTACGCGTGAAACATGTCCAATCCACTCCATTACACCAAAAAACTAATTTTGGCTATGTATATCTTGTTTTTGTCACCTTCAAAAAGCGATACAAAACAGGCCTCAATGGTGTGTTAAATACACCGGTTCGGGCGCCGATTATAAAAATTGTGTTTCCGCGCCCAACATGTCCAATCCACTCCATTACACCAAAAAACCAAGTTAGGTTATGCATGTCATGTTTTGGTCACCTTAAAAAATCGACACAAAAACGGGCCCCAGAGATGCATTAAATGCACCGGTTTGGTGCCGATTTTAAAACTTATGTTCTTGCGCCAACCATGTCCAATCCACTCCATTACACCCCCAAACCAAGTTTGGATAGGTATACCATGTTTTCGTTACCTTCAAAAAACGACGTGAAAACGGGGCCCACAGGTGCATTAAATGCTCCGGTACGGACGCCGATAATAAAACTTGTATTTTCATGCCAAACATGTCCAATCCACTTCATTACAGAAAAAAATCTAGTTTGGGTATGTATATCAAGTTTTGGTCACCTTCAAAAACGGTGCCAAAACGGGCCCCACAAGTCCATTAAATGCATCGGTTCGACGCCGATTATAAAACTTGTGTTTTCGCGCCAAGCAAGTCCAATCCACTCCATTAGACCAAAAACAAAGTTTGGGTATGTATATGAGGTTTTGGTCACCTTCAAAAATCGGCGCGAAAACAGGCCCACAGGTGCATTAAATGCACCTGTTCGGTGCTGCTTTTGATACTTGTGTTTTTGCGCCACACATGTCCAATCCACTTATTACACTCAAATCAAAATTTGGGTATGTATATCATAATTTGGTCACCTTCAAAAATCAGAGCGAAAACAAGCACCATAAGTGCATTAAATGCCCCAGATCGATGCCGATTTTGAAAGTTGTGTTTTTGCGCCAAACTTGCCCAATCCACTCCATTACACACAAAATCCAAGTTTGGATTGGTATATCATGTTTTGGCCACCTTCGAAAAACCGGAATGAAAACGAGCCTAGAGGTGCATTAAAGGCATCGGTTCGTGCGTCGATTACGAAACTTGTGTTTTCGCACCAAACATGTCCAATCCACTCCATTACACCGAAAAACCAAGTTTGGGTATGTATATCATATTTTGGTCACCTTCCAAAATTGGCGCAAAAACTTGCCTCAATGGTGCATTAAATGCACCGGTTCATGTGCTAATTATGAAACTTTTGTTCTCACACCAAACATGTCCAATCTACTCCACTAAACCATCAAACCAGGCTTGGGTATGTATATCATGTTTTGGCCACCCTCAAAAATTGGCCCAAAAATCGGCACCACAGGTGCATTAAATGCACCGGTTTGAGCACGAAAACTGGCCACAGGTGCATTAAATGCTCCGGTTCGACACCAAGTATGAAACATGTGTCTTCGTGCCTGCCATGTCCAATCCTCTCTATTGCATCCAAAAACCAAGTTTGAGTATGTATATCATGTTTTGGTCACCTTCAAAAATCAACGCGAAAACGGGCCCATAGGTGCATTAAATGCACCGGTACGGGCGCCGATTATAAAACTTATGTTTTGGCGCCAAACATGTCTAATCCACTCCATCACACAAAAAAACCACGTCAGGGTATGTATTTCATGTTTTGGTCACCTTCAAAATAGACGCGAAAACGGGTCCCACAAGTGCATTAAATGCATCGGTTCGACGTCGATTATGAAACTTGTGTTTTTGCGCCAAACTTGTCTAATCCACTCCATTACACCAAAAAACCAAGTTTGGGTTTGTATATCATGTTTTGGTCACCTTCAAAAATTGGCACAAAAATGGGCCCAACAAGTGCTTTAAAGGCACCGGTTCGACGCCGATTATAAATCATGTATTTTTACGCCAAAAATGTCCAATCCACTCTGGTACACCCCAAAAACCAAGTTCGGGTATATATATCATGTTTTGGTCACGTTCCAAAATCGACGCGAAAATGGGTTCCAGAGGTGCATTAAATGGACCGGTTCGGGCGCCGATTATGGACTTGTGTTTTCGCGCGAAACATGTGCAATCCACTCCATTACACCGAAAAACCAATTTTGGCTGTGTATATCTTGTTTTTATCACATTCAAAAATCGACGCAAAACAGGCCTCAATGGTGCTTTAAATGCACCGGTTCGGCAGCCGATTATAAAACTTGTGTTTTCGCACCAAACATGTCCAATCCACACCATTACACCAAAAAACAAAGTTTGGGTATTTATATCATGTTTTGGTCACGTTCAAAAATCAGGGCGAAAACAGGCCCCACAGGTACATTAAACGCACCGGTTCGGGTGCCGATTATAAAATTTGTGTTTTCGCGCCTAAGATGTCCAATCCACTCCATTACAAAAAAGCCATGTTTGGGCATGTATATCATGTTTTGGTCACCTTCAAAAATCGGCGGGAAAACAGTCCTCACTTGTGCATTAAAAGCACCGGTTTGGTGCTGATTTTGAAACTTTTGTTCTTGCACCAAACATGTCCAATTCACTTCATTTCACCCAAAATTAAAGGTTGCGTTTGTAATGCATCAGATGGGGCACCTATTATGAACTTGTGTTTTCACGCCAAACAGGTCCAATCCCTTTCATTACACCCAGAAACCAAGTTTGGCTATGTATCATGTTTTGGTCACCTCCAAAAACCGGCCCGAGAATCGGCCTCACAGGTGCATTAAATGACCGGATCGGGCACCGATTATGAAACTTGTGTTGTAGCGCCAAACATGTGCAATCCACTTCACTACACCCAAAATAAAAGGTTGGGTATGTATATCATGTTTTGGTCACGTTAAAAAATCGGCGCGAAAAAGAGCCCCACAGGTGCAATAAATGCCCCGGTTCGAGCGCTGATTATAAAACTTGTGTTTTCATGTCAAACATGTCCAATCCACTCTATTACACCCAAAAACCAAGTTTAGGTTTGTATATCATGTTTTGGTCACCTTCAAAAATCGGCGCGAAAATGTGCTGCACAAGTGCATTAAATGCACCGGTTCGACGCCGATTATGAAACTTCTGTTTTTGCACCAAACAATTCCAATCCACTCCATTACACCAAAAAACCAAGTTTGAGTATGTATATTATGTTTTGGTCACGTTCAAAAATCGACGCGAAAAGAGGCCCCACAGGTGCATTAAATGCACCGGTTCGGCCGCTGATTATGAAACTTGTTTTTTCGCGCCCAACAAGTCCAATCCACTCCATTACACCAAAAAACCAATTTTGGGTATGTATATCATGTTTTGGTCAGCTTCAAAAATTCGCGCAAAACTAGACACAATCGTGCATTAAACGCACCAGTTCGTGTGCCGATGAAGAAACTTGTCTTTTTACGCCAAACATATCCAATCCATTCCATTACACCCAAAAAGCATGTTTGGGTATGTATATCATGTTTTGGTCACGTTCAAAAATCGGCTCGAAAACGGGCGCCACAGGTGCATTAAATGCACCGTTCGGGCGCCGACATTAAAAATTGTGTTTTCGTGCCAACATGTCCAGTCCACATCATTACACCAAAAAACCAAGTTTGGCTATGTATGTTACGTTATGGTCCACTTCAAAAATCGGCGTGAAAAAGGGCCTCGCACCGGTTCGAGCGCGCATTAGGAAACATGTGTTTTCGTGCCGGACATGTCTAATCCACTCCATTACACCCCAGAACGAAGTTTGGATATGTATATCACGTTTTGGTCACCTTCAAAAATAAGTGCGAAAACGGGCCCCACATGTGCATTAAATGCTCTGGTATGTGCGCCGATTATACAACTTGTATTTTCGCACCAAACAAGTGCATTAAATGCATCGGTTCGACGCCGATTATGAAATTTCTGTTTTCGCGCCAAACATGTCCAATCCACTCCATTACACAAAAAACCAAGTTTGGGTATGTATATCAAGTTTTGGTCACCTTCAAAAAGGGCGCGAAAACGGGCCCCACAAGTGCATTAAATGCATCGGTTCGACGTCGACTATAAAACTTGTGTTTTCGCGCCAAACATATCCAATCCACTCGATTAGACAAAAAATAAAGTTTGGGTATGTATATCATGTTTTGGTCACCTTCAAAAATCGGCGCGAAAACAGGCCCCATAGGTGCATTAAATGCACCTGTTCGGTGCTGCTTTTGATACTTGTGTTTTTGCGCCACACATGTCCAATCCACTCATTACACTCAAAATCAAAGTTTGGGTGTGTATATCATAATTTGGTCACCTTCAAAAATCAGCGCGAAAACAAGCCCCTTAAGTGCATTAAATGCCCCGGTTCGTGAGCTGATGATGAAACTTGTGTTCTCGCACCAAACATGTCCAATCTACTCCATTACACCATAAAACCAGGCTTGGATATGTATATCACGTTTTGGCCACCCTCAAAAATTGGCTTAAAAATAGGCACCACAGGTGAATTAACTGCACTGGTTTGGGCACGAACACTGTCCCCACAGGTGCATTAAATGCACCGGTTCGACCCTGAGTATGAAACATGTGTCTCCGTGCCTGCCATGTCCAATCCACTCTATTGCAGCCAAAAACTAAGTTTGAGTATGTATATCATGTTTTGGTCACCTTCAAAAATCGACGCGAAAACGGGCCCGCAGGTGCATTATATGCACTGGTACGTGCGCCGATTATAAAACTTATGTTTTGTCGCCAAACATGTCCAATCCACTCCATCACACAAAAAAAAACCACGTTAGGGTATGTATATCATGTTTTGCTCACCTTCAAAATCGGCGCGAAAACGGGCCCCACAAGTGCATTAAATGCATCGGTACGACATCGATTATGAAACTTGTGTTTTTGTGCCAAACATGTCCAATTCACTCTATTACACCCAAAAACCAAGTTTGGGCATGTATCTCATGTTTTGGTCACGTTCAAAAATCGACGTGAAAATGGGACCCACAGGTGCATTAAATGCACTGCTTCAAGCGCCGATTATAATAATTGTGTTTTTGTGCCAAACATGTCCAATCCACTCCATTACACCAAAAAACCAAGTTTGGCTATGTATGTCACGTTTTGGTCACCTTCAAAAATCGACTCGAAAACGGGCCTCACTGATGCATTAAACGCACCGGTTCGGTGCCGATTTTGAAACTTGTGTTCTTGCGCCAAACATGTCCAATTCACTCCATTGCACCCAAAATCAAAGGTTGGGTATGTATACCATGTTTTGGTCACGTACAAAAATCGCCGCGAAAACGGGCCCCACAGGTGCATTAAATGCTCTGGTACGGGCGCCGATTATAAAAATTGTGTTTTGGCGCCAAACATGTCCAATCCACTGATTTGCACAAAAAAACAAAGTTTGGGTATGTGTATCATGTTTTGGTCACCTTGAAAAACGGCGCGAAAACGGGCCCCACACGTGCATTAAATGCATCGGTTCGACACCGATTTTAAAACTTGTGTTTCCATGCCATACATGTCCTATCCACTCCATTACACAAACAACAAAGTTTGGGTACGTATATCATGTTTTGGTCACCTTCAAAAATCGGCGCGAAAACAGGCCTCACAGGTGCATTAAATACACCGGTTCGGTGCTGTTTTTGATACTTGTGTTTTTGCGCCTAGCACGTCCAATCCACTCATTACACCCAAAATCAAAGTTTGGTTATGTATATCATATTTTGGTCACGTGTAAAAATCAGCGCGAAGACAAGCCCCACAAGTGCATTAAATGCCCGAGATCGACGCCGAATATGTAACTTGTGTTTTTGCACCAAACTTGTCTAATCCACTCTATTACACCAAAAAACCAAGTTTGGGTTTGTATATCATGTTTTGGTCACCTTCAAAAATTGGCGCAGAAACGGGCCCCACAAGTGCTTTAAAGGCACCGGTTCGACGCCGTATGAAACATGTGTTTTTACGCCAAAAATATCCAATCCACTCTAGTACACCCCAAAAACCAAGTTTGAGTCTGTATATCATGTTTTGGTCACGTTCCAAAATCGACGCTAAAATGGGTCCCAGAGGTGCATTAAATGGACCGGTTCAGTCGCCGATTATGGAACTTGTGTTTTCGCGCGAAACATATCCACTCCATTACACCGAAAAACCAATTTTGGCTGTGTATTTCTTGTTTTTATCACTTTCAAAAATCGATGCAAAACAGGCCTCAATGGTGCTTTAAATGCACCGGTTCGGGAGCTGATTATAAAACTTGTATTTTCGCACCAAACATGTCCAATCCACACCATTACTACAAAAAACAAAGTTTGGGTATGTATATCATGTTTTGGTCACGTTCAAAAATCGGTTCGAAAACGGGCCCCACAGGTGCATTAAACGCACCGGTTCGGGTGCCGATTATAAAATTTGTATTTTCGCGCCTAATATGTCCAATCCACTCCATTACAAAAAAAGCCATGTTCGGGCATGTATATCATGTTTTGGTTACCTTCAAAAATCGACGGGAAAATAGTCCTCACATGTGCATTAAAAGCACCGGATCGACGCCAAACATGTCTAATTCACTTTATTACACACAAAATCAAAGGTTGGCTATGTAATGCACTGGATGGGGCACCTATCATGAAACTTCTGTTTTCGCACCAAACAAGTCCAATCCCCTCCATTACACCAAAAATCAAAGTTTGGATATGTATATCATGTGTTGGTCACCTTAAAAAATCGGCGCGAAAACAGGCCCCAGAGGGGCATTAAATGTGTCAGTTCGGTGCCAATTATGAAACTCATGTTCTTGCACCAAACATGTCCAATTTACTCTATTACACCCAAAATAAATGTTTGGGTATGCATATCATGTTTTGGTTACGTTCAAAAATCGACGCAGAAACGGGCCCCGCAGGTGCATTAAATGCTCCGGTTCAGTAGCCGATTATAAAACTTTTTTTTGGTGCCAAACACATCCAGTCCACTTCATTAAAAAAGTCTAAGTTTGGGTATGTATATCATGTTTTGGTCACCTTCTAAAATCGGCGTGAAAACAGGCCCCAGGTGCATTAAATGCACTGGTTTGACGCCGATTATGTGTTTCCACGTCAAACATGTTCGATCCACTCCATTACACCAAAAACAAAGTTTGGGTATGCATATCATGTTTTGGTCACCTTTAAAAATCGGCGCGAAAACAGGCCCCACAGGTGCATTAAATGCACCGGTTCGGTGCTACTTTTGATACTTGTGTTTTTGCGCCAAACATGTCGAATCCATTCATTATACCTAAAATCAATGTTTGGGTATGTATATCATACTTTGGTCACCTGTAAAAATCAGCGCGAAAACAGGCCCCACAAGTGCATAAAATGCCCCAGATCGACGCCGATTATGAAACTTGTGGTTTTGCGCCAAACTTGTCTAATCCACTCCGTTACACCCAAAAACCAAGTTTGGGTTTGTATATCATGTTTTGATCCCTTCAAAAATCGGCACAAAAACAGGCCTCACAAGTGCATTAAATGCACCGGTTCGACGTCGATTATGAAACTTGTGTTTTTGCGCCGAACATGTCCAATCCACTCCTGTACACCCAAAAACCAAGTTTGGGTATGTATATCAGGTTTTGGTCACGTTCAAAAATCCACACGAAAAGAGGCCCAGAGGTGCATTAAATGGACCGGTTCGGGCGCTGATTATGAAACTTGTGTTTTCGCGCAAAACATGTCCAATCCACTCCATTACACCAAAAAACCAAGTTAGGTTATGTATGTCACGTTTTGGTCACCTTAAAAAATTGACACAAAAACGGGCCCCACAGATGCATTAAATGCACCGGTTTGGTGCCGATTCTAAAAACTTCTGTTCTTGCGCCAAACATGTCCAATCCACTCTATTACACCCCAAAACCAGGTTGGGATATGTATACCATGTTTTGGTCACCTTCAAAAATCGACGTGAAACCGGGGCCCACAGGTGCATTAAATGCTCCGGTACGGACGCCGATAAAAAAACTTGTATTTTCACGCCAAACATGTTCAATCCACTCCATTACAAAAAAAACCAAGTTTGGGTATGTATATCAAGTTTTGGTCACCTTCAAAAACGGAGCGAAAACAGGCCCCACAAGTGCATTAGATGTATCGGTTCGACGCCGATTATAAAACTTGTGTTTTCGCGCCAAACATGTGCAATCCACTCCATTAGAGCAAAAACAAAGTTTGGATATGTATATCATGTTTTGGTCACCTTAATAAATCGGCGCGAAAACAGGCCCCACAGGGGCAATAAGTGCACCGGTTCGATGCCAATTATGAAACTCATGTTTCCGCATCAAACATGTCCAATAAACTCCATTACACAAAAAACCCATGTTTGGTTATGTAAATCATGTTTTGGTCACGTTCAAAAATCGACGCGAAAATGGGCCCCCAGGTGCATTAAATGCTCTGGTTCGAGCGCCGATTATAAAACTTGCGCTTTCCCACCAAACAAGCCGAATCCACTCCATTACACTAAAAAACCAAGTTTGGATATGTATATCATGTTTTGGTCACCTTAATAAATTGGCGAGAAAACCGGCCCCACAGGGGCATTAAGTGCGCCAGTTCGATGCCAACTATGAAACTCATGTTCTTGCGCCAAACATGTCCAATTCACTCCATTACTGGTATGGCAGGGGCTGATCCGGATCTTTCGATGAGAGGAGGATAGCTTCGATTTGGGGTGGATTCGACGTTGGCTGTCCGACTCCAACAACCAACAGGGTTGCTGCGCCTTAGCAACAGGTACACCGGTTCCGATTTGTTGTTGTTCTTGCTGTGCCAAGAACAACCCTGAACCTGCGAGCAATCGAGAACAAGCAAGAACAAGATGAAAAGGTAGACAACTCACAGATCTGGATATAATCACGAAAGTGGGGTTCTGAATCAAGCAAATCGGGTGGTCTCGTCGACACACGCGTTTACAAGGAAGTAGCTAAGGCTAAACTTGCATCTGAACAAAACCCACCCTCAAATGACGGCTGCCACAGGTTTATATAGTGGGAAGACGTCCTGGAGGCGTGGGGGGGGACTCAAACCCTAACTTAGAGAGGGCCCCTAATGGGCTAAACTGGATACAATGGGGCTCAGCCCATGACTGGAGGTCCGAACGCCTTTCCAACGATTCTGATCACGTCTGGAGGAGTTTGAAGCTGAGGTTGGACCCATCTGAAAGTAGACTTTGAGATCTTTCCAATGAGTACTCATTTTTCTTCAACAACATCCGGAGTGAAAAGTTATGACCGAAAGAATCCAGGCCTGATTGATGGTCCGATCCTGCTTTATGGTCCTGGTGCTCCTCCCATGTTCCTAATCATAACAAAATCACCACAGGGATTTAGTAGTACCCCATTCTGAGAAGAACTACTATAGACAGTGAGAAATGACTTGATCTGATAATTAAGTTGACGCGCTCGAGCTCGTGTCATGGGTCCTTCTTGTGCAATTGGTTTGGTTGTGTCTGTGGAAGTGATGTCCTCATCATCCTCCCCTTCTTGCATTTGAGTCGTCCTCAACTCAAAGTCGTCATCTTCTCCCATGTAAAGCTTCAAATCTGAAATGTTAAAAGTGGGGCAAATCCCAAAATCTGCAGGGAGCTCAAGTTTGTATGCATTGTCATTAATTCTTTCTAAAACTTTGTAAGGACCAGCAGCTCTAGGCAACAACTTAGATTTCCTTACACCAGGAAACCTATCCTTTCTCAAATGTAACCAAACCAGATCACCAGGTTCAAAAGTGACATGTTTCTTGCCCTTACTGCCAACAAGTTTGTATTTTGCATTCATGCATTCGATATTTTCCTTAGTGGTTTCGTGCAGCTTTAACATCAGTTCAGCACGTTTATTTGCATCAATATTTACCCTCTTCGATGTTGGAAGGGGAAAAGGATCAATAGGAGCACGTGGAATAAAACCATAAACAATCTCAAAAGGACATTTCTTAGTAGTAGAGTGTTTTGAACGATTATAAGCAAACTCAACATGAGGCAAACACTCTTCCCACAGTTTTGTATTTTTCTTAAAAACAGCCCTAAGCATAGTAGATAAAGTTCTATTGATAACCTCAGTTTGCCCATCTGTTTGTGGATCACATGTCGTGGAAAATAAAAGCTTAGTTCCCAACTTAGTCCACAGGGTCCTCCAAAAATGGCTAAGAAACTTTGCATCACGATCAGAAAC
>BCLF01000216.1:0-26167 GCA_001602275.1 Zoysia japonica
TTTGATAAAGACGGCAGTGGTTACATTACTCAAGATGAGCTACAGAAAGCATGTGAGGAGTTTGGTATAGGAGATGAACACCTTGAAGATATTATCCGAGACATTGATCAAGACAATGTAAGTGGATACGCCATTATGAGTCTGCTAAAACCTAAAGGCAAACAGACGATCTCATTTGTTTATCTGTTCAGGATGGCCGGATCGACTACAATGAGTTTGTAACGATGATGCAGAAAGGAAATAACATTTTAGGTAAAAAGGGACAAAGTCAGATGAGTTTTGGTCTTCGGGAAGCACTGAAGCTTGGTTAATGGTAAATGATGTATTCTATTTGATCTTAATTCTTTTGTGTTTGATGTTATGTTAGTCACCACTCAAAATTAAATTGTTTTATTTAAAGTAAATATATTAATCCTCCACTTCTTTCTCTTGTTTCTGATGTTTTATCTCAGATGGTGCGTTAATGTTTCAGCCTCGTTCTTTATCCAGCCATGTTATTCATGTAATATGCTCTTCCAGATTGTACAAATGTATCCTTATGGATTCTACACCCTTCTCCATGTTCCTTCCATGCTAGGCATACACTCTATAATCAAGGCTCCAATAGATCGCCAAATATGTTCTGGTCATAGCTCCTGTAGTAGGGATGCAAGTGGGCATGCCCACGAGCCCACATCTAGTTCAAATTTTGCGGGCAACCTGCAAATACCCACTAAATTTGATTCTCATGGGTACCCACTTGCATCCCTGTCCCGTAGGTACAATCCTTCTAGTAGTAACCCCCCTCCCCCTCTCTCCCTTTCTTTCATTTGTGAGTCTTCAAAATTGCAAAAATACTTATTCAAATCAGTTCTGTCAATTGTAACTTTGTAAGCTTAAGAAGGAAGAAAAAACTAAGACTCCGTTAATCTATTGATTGATCTATGTTGAATCTGAATTCAAATTGAAATAATTGACACTGCAATTTGTTCATCACTCCATTGACCTATTTGTGATGTCCAAATAGTGACCCTTTGAATTTGGATCCTCTTATAAAATTTTCAAGTGATTACCATATATTATTCCATTTGGAGCTCATCTCATCTACAGAGGATTCTCTGGCACATGGCAGTCCTATGGAACCGCTAAATTTTATTGTTCGGTGCAAGAAGAAATATAGTGTTTCTCCTGCATGGATGGCTGCTGCACATGGATACGGCATGTTCTTAAAGTTCAGTTGTTTTGTGCAGGCATCATCAGTCAGAGTGCTAAAGCCGATAGTTGAGCAGAGAAGACTCAAGTGAACTTTGGGAGTCTAGTAGGAGTATCAAAATTTTGTGGCGACACAATCACAGCTACAGCAGAATGTTGAATGCGGGAAGACGAAGGACGCCTCCAGAGTCCACTTTAGAGGACCAAACAACTGTCAACCCTCCACCATGTTTTTTCTTGACCTTCTTTCCCGTTCTGTAGCTCAACTTCAGGATTGTCCTTGAGGGTCAGAATGCAGAGCGAAGCTTCACTAACATGTTGCACGATGGACAGTGGTTTTTTTTTTTGGGGTTCTTCTGGCTAGATAGTTGTACAGTTCTTTGTTATATAAGAACAGGTAATATACATCAAATGAGTGGCTCAAAATGTAAAGTTCTCCACATCTATAGCGTATAGCAACGTCCAAGCTACTTGTTGATTTTTCTCAAAAAAAAAAGCTACTTTGTTGAACTTAAAATAATTTACTGAGAGGGCTTGGCTGTTGATACACAAGTACGATCCTATTTCTGCAGAAATAATTTCCACTACGCTTTCTGATAAGAAATTTTATTTAATAGTTTTAGTAAAAAAGATGAGTAACAACTTTTTTTTTTCTCTGTTGAAAACCAGACGAAACAACCCCGCACGTGTCTAAACAAGACGCTCTCCCAGCCGTCTTGACAGACCGACGATCCGGTCCACACTTAAAGCAGTACCAGCCCATTGACTTGTACGTTGTCTCCTTGCCGAGCCCGGCCCATCATGCGGGCCGCTTACGGTTCGGAATGCGACTTCGTTTCCGACTCTCCTTCCTCGACGCTCGCTTTCAAAGAGGCCTGGTCACCCATAAAAGCCAGCCAAATTCTTTCAGGCACCCAACAAGCCCACGACCGACGTCGGCAGTCAGCACACGACGAGTCGCACAGGGAGAGAAGGGAAGAGAGAACAGAGGCAACAACGAACTACCACCGAATCCCCAAATCCGCGAGCCACGTGTCGTCCCGATCGTCACCACCATGATGGATCCGGAGATGCTGCGGCTGGCGCAGGAGCAGATGAGCCGCATGTCCCCCGACGACCTCGCCAGGATGCAGCAGCAGGTCCGACCGCCAGCCGATCCACTTCCCAGTGCCGCCGCTGGCTCGGTGCGCTCAGATTTAGATCGGGAGGAATCACGCGCGAGGGTATCGTTATTCGTATGCTTGTTTAGATAGCAAGTTGTTTCGGAAGCGCGTGTGTCGGTCTGCTTCGCGTCAGCGGGACGTGGTCTGTAGTCTAGATTGCGCGCGTTGTTAGTGGAAATCATTCAGCGGTGCACTTCCGAGTCAATTGGAAAGCGGCGCTGATTCTTCAGGCTGGGCCGGGGCGTTTGAATTGGTTCCGCTTGCTTGATTCTTGACGCCAACGGATTATTTCTTCCTGTTGAAATAAACAACCGCGAGATTGTGCATAGATTATTTGCAATTGGATTGCTGTCGCTGGGTAGTCTGCTCGCTAATTTAGGCTTATATAGGTGGTTGGGTATTTCATTCACATTGCGTATGCTGGCTGTTTGGATTGATGATACATAGAGGAAGTGTGCGTGGCTTGCCATGGGATTAACCGTGCTCTTGTTGCAATTTGGATGGCTGCAGCTGATGTCCAACCCTGACCTCATAAGGTTAGCATCAGAGAGTATGAAGAACATGAAACCTGAGGACTTGAGGCGAGCTGCTCAGGAACTGAACCAAGCAAGACCAGAGGATATGCGTAATATGACAGAGAAGCTTGCCAACAGCACACCTGAGGAATTCGCTGCCATGAAGGCTCAAGCAGATGCTCAAATATCGTACGCAATATCTGGTGCCAAGATGTTGAAGAAGCAGGTATGTAAAATATAAAATGATTCATCTATACTTTTTTGTCACTCTTGAACATATATAGTTTGATTTGACCTGCTCTTATGATTCAGTACATGCATTGTTTTTCCATAACTTCTTGCGTCTTTGCACCTAGATAGTGGAGTAGTCTTTGTCACTAATAAATTGCTTGATCACAACATCTTTTTTTTTCTTTGATTTATAGTTTTGCAGGTTTCTATGAAGGCTTCCATTTTACATAATTTGACCCTTATCATTCTATTTGCTTTTCTGATATCAGGGAAATGAATTTCACAATCGCGGGCAGTTTTCAGAGGCTGCTGCAAAATACAAGCTTGTGAGTTTTATATCTCAAGATGTTGTATAGAAAAGAAATCTTGACATGCATGGAGGACTTGACACTGACAGTTGTGCTATATTTTTTTTTTCTTGACCAGGCCAAGGATAACTTAAAGAGCGTACCATCATCATCTGCGCATAATGTGCAGTTGCAATGCACCCTTAACTTAATGGCATGTTATTTGAAAATAGGAAAGTTTGATGAATGCATAAGCGAAGGTTCAGAGGTATGTTTTGGACTAGTATTACGTTGGCTAGTTTGTCATTTGAACTAAATCTAGTATCTGATACCCTTCCATATATTACATAAAAAAAATACAGTTTGCCATTTCGAGTGAACAATGACGTTTGGTTTCTGCCATGGAGCTACTGTTTTTTGTTGTACAACACAGTGCATAGTATTATGCTATTTTTCCTTATTAGTCGAAATTCATAATGGATACAAGCTTACTTTTTAACAAACTTACGAGATGAGGATTGTGAATTCTGTTGAATGCACTTTTCCTAAGTTTGCTAACATGTGCATGATAGTTGACCTTCTACCTTTTTAAACTAGTAATTTGTGACTTCAACATTATAGCATACAGTATATTACTGCCATCTAATAGTAATTTATTAGGTTTTAGTGTTTGAGTTGTAGTAATATAAATTTGCAATACTTATTTAGTTGACTTTTTTTAATTCATCAATGTCCTGATTAATTTTTTGAATGGGCTACAGGTTCTCACTTATGATCCAAACAATGTCAAAGCCTATTATCGACGGGGTCAAGCATATAAGGAACTTGGGAAACTAGAGGTAAGCTTAGCTTGCCCTGTTTTGTGCGCATGTTTCTATTATCTTGCTGAAAATCGTGTTTATGGTTTGCCCTGACTATTGTTATTGACTGGGTATGGTCCTGAAACTACATTCAGGCTGCTGTTTCTGACTTGAGTAGGGCCCATGATATCTGCCCAGAGGATGAAACTATTGCTGAAGTTCTGAGGTATGATTTTTTTTTTCTATTCCCTCACCGATCTATACATCTTCCTGAACATATTATAAATGAAATGAAATGAATTGTTTACTAATTTTAGTTAAAACCCCTGTGATATATTTCTTCGTACAGAGATGCAGAAGAAAAACTTGCAAAGGAAGGAGGACGAAAGAATCTAACAAAAGGTAAATTTTAATTTATTAATACTTCTTGTGCTATGCAATTATACTGATCCCTGTAATTTCTACAAATACAATTGTTACCTATCTTACTTTAGTTCAATTTACTAGTGTCCTTCTGAGGGGAAAGCTCTGTGGTTAAGGACTCCTTTCTATGTGGGTTTATGATGCCTTTACAATGGTTCTTGGACAAATGAGCTTAATGGGAAAATGGATTTTAATAGAAACTATGAGAATTGGACTTGGATTATAAAAATAAAGCATCTGTTTCTACATTAGTTTGATATGTATAATGGTATTTAATTTTGGCTGCTCATGGATAGTGATTGATAATATGTTGTTTTGTCTCATGGAAGACTTTTTGGGCTGTTGCTTTATTTTAAAGGTTTAGTTATTGAAGAAATAGATGATGACGACAATTCAGAGCCATCAAACAATCAAAGAAGTTCGTCTGCTCCATATACTGTTTCACAACCACATGAAGGAGGCAACTCTGGGCCTATCAGGTATATGCACTTTGTTTCTAGTTAATTAACTCATCATACGACCTTGTACCATGCATCTGCATATCTAGAGTTGGACCACGTCTATTTGTTCGACATACAGCATTTTTATGCCTTTTGGTGCTGTGCGTATCAAATATTCTGTTCTCATCAAGTACTTTATATTTACATTTTCTCTTCACATATGTTCATGTTGTTATAATTGTTGCTTCAATTTTGTGTTTGTTGAATCCATTAAATTCTTATTCTGCTCAATTGTATCAGGTCATCCCAAAATCATGTGTCTAACAGCAATTCTGAAGACTTTTCAAAGTTAGGAATGCAAGGAATGTCACCTGAACTTGTCAAAACTACCACCGATATGATTGGCACCATGAAACCAGAGGAACTTCAGAAAATGTTTGAAGTTGCTTCTTCATTGAATGGCATGAGCTCAGTTGCTCCAAATTTGGGACCTAATATGCCAGAAATGTCTC
The DNA here is from genome assembly GCA_001602275.1 of Zoysia japonica. Taxonomy (NCBI): domain Eukaryota; kingdom Viridiplantae; phylum Streptophyta; class Magnoliopsida; order Poales; family Poaceae; genus Zoysia; species Zoysia japonica. The sequence continues at coordinate 5,563 of BCLF01000216.1, forward strand.
CTGACATGGTTAAGGTGGCATCTGACATGATTGGCAAGATGTCCCCTGACGAACTACAGAATATGCTGAATTTTGCCTCTCAGATGGGTGGGCCTAGTGGCGCCCCAGTTAGATCTGAGAATACCTTTCAATCTTCATCAAGAGCCACAACAAGTAGTTCAGTCCTTAGATCAGAGAGGTTTTCATCATCTCAAACAACTGCAGTGAAACCTGATGAAATGCTAAATGACCGAAGGATGGGCCAATCATCATCCGATGTTCCGTCATCTACAGCTGATATGCAAGAAACCATGAGAAATTCTATGAAAGACCCTGCAATGCGACAGGTATATCCAGAACCCAAAATTATTACATGCCATGACCCATGATACTGATAAGATAATAACATCTGAGGTTTGAATTTTTTTTTTCTGATTTGACAGATGTTTACATCCATGATGAAAAACATGAGCCCTGAGATGATGGCAAACATGAGCGAGCAGTTTGGCATGAAGTTGTCGAAAGAAGACGCCGCAAAGGCTCAACAAGCCATGTCTTTGTTGTCTCCTGAGGATCTGGATAGAATGGTGAGAAAACAACTCTAATTTTGAATCATACTGGATGAGACACTTATTTTGTTCTTGTTATCTCATTCAGATGAGATGGATGGAGCGAGCACAGCGAGGGGTAGAAGTCGCGAAGAAGACAAAGAACTGGCTCTTAGGCAAGCGAGGCTTGATCCTTGCCATTGTTATGCTGATCCTGGCTTTCATTCTTCACCAGCTGGGATTTATCGGTGGGTGATGGCCTTGTCTACAGCTGCATGCAAATAAATTGTTTGATAGCGATAATTCCCCCACAAGCACTGGGGGCAATGCCGATATGACAATTCTTTGAATTTGTACCTTTGTACACTTCTTTTTTTAGTAACTTTGTAAGTTATAACATTCATCTGGATATGACCTATGACTGGCAAAATAGGAGTTGGCCAAATATTGTTGCGATTGCCGGCTGAGATGGAACATGATAGTGGTATGTTGCCACATGAGGACATGCTGAAAATTTTGTTAAAACATGTGCAAATGTGAAGTGGATTTTGTCGATGGTTTATATGTTAACTAAAATATGAGAGTTGAAACCTGAACTTGCAATTGAAGCGGATTTAGCTTGTCTATGCATGTTTGCATTCAAGCCCAAACCAGGTGACACGATGCCACAGATATGTCAAGCTTAAATTCCACAAATAAGGAGGCGAAGACTTTCTGTGCAGCTATAAAGCATTGATAAAAATTAAAAGACGCTGACATAAGGGGAAAGGAAAACAACCAATAGGTGCCAGTGCCACATGCGAAACCAGGAGTAAAAAAAAAAAAAAATCCGGTGGCCTATTGATCTGCAGTCAATTGCTCTACCACTGAACTATGGACCCAACTGATTTTTCATTAAACCATTCAGGTTATATAACCCTTTCTTTGTTTGGGCACCATTCTTGTTGACGCAGCTGAACCTAATGAAACTAACTATTTTCTCGGTTAGAAAGTGCCGCTCCCCATCCACCATACGTGACGAGAGTATTACCTTTGGGTGTTTCTTTATAATATCAACTCCTTAAAGTTAGATTTAAGAAGTTCTAAAACACTATTGGGAGTAAAATAATTGTCATCCTCCAACAACTCCCTATAATTATATCTGAAAAGATTTTTAATATCGCCAAGTCATTACTAAACCGCGTTCATTTATTTTGCGAAATTGATCAGGACAAAGTCGGTCGACACCTTGTGCGCCGCTGTTCATCAATATCCGGATGGAAGTGCGACTCCGAAGCTCACGAAACAAAGTCCGATGCAGATATTATTTTTAAGGCTCCATGATAACCGATTGTTCTCTGCCTGTCATTATTTCTATCACCTGACGCCTGACTATTCTCGTTATCACTGTTTGTTCGCAGGTTGAGGACGTATTCCTCGAACGATGAAGTTCCTGTCAATCCCCAAATGTGAGGAGCTAGATATCTGGTTTAGCAAGTTCCTAAGTTTAGGGACCTGCTTTACAAAACGGTTGGAGAGTTATTTTTTGGATTACTTCTTAAATTTTTGTTTAGGGAGTTAGTTTAGGAAATTGTTGGAGATGCTCTTAATATGGTCTGCTGTTAACAATATTTGATAAGAAAGCAAAAAAGTTAACAGCATGCTCTGTCAACATGCATTTATGTCAGTTATGCTTTGAGATGGGTACATTTACAGAATCCTAAAATAAACAAGCGCTATCCCGTACTCCATAGGAGGAGAGCCTTCTCTTTGTAAATCCAGGTTTACAGCAGGCGATACATCTCGCAAATTTGTAGATTTGAGGTAATTATATCGATCAAATTCAATTTTTTTTCTCTACTCCATCTTCATCCACGTTGTAATTCTGCAGCATGTAATGGCGAATTTCTTCACCCTAATCGCATTGAGCATGCAGAAATACCTAGCGTCCCAAGCCATTGTGTTTCTATGACAGATCGCCACCGCCGTTGGACTTGCATCCAAGGCCGTCTTCTCTCATGACTTTGGGTGCAAGTCCAACGGCAATGGCGATCTGTCATCAAAACGCGACAATTTGGGACTCCAGGTACTTCGAAATGCTCAACGCGACTAGAGGTGAAGAAATTTGTCATTACATGCTGTAGAATTAGGTTACGTGGACGCGACAATTTGAGACTCTAGGTACTTCGAAATGCTCAACGCGACTAGAGGTGAAGAAATTTGTCATTACATGCTGTAGAATTACGTTACGTGGATGAAGATGGACTAGTGCAAAAATTGAACTCGCATGATCGAGACAAATTACCTCGATCAAATCTACAAATCTACGAGACGTATATACCCCTTGTTGTAAACCTGGATTTGATATACAATGGATCGACGAGACGCGAACTGCCCCACAGCCGCTGAAGCGACCGCGACGATGGCAACGAGGAGGAGCTGAGAGCCACGGCCCATGGATGGCAGGTTTTGGTTTGGTCTTTTGAGGTATGGTTCAGAAGAGAGAAGGTGAAGAGCTGTCTGCTGTAGAGTGGGCGAGTGAGGTGGAGTATAGGAGTATAGTATGTATATATAGGTGAAGAGGCCTGGTGGACTCAGGTAATTAGTTGATTCATGCCAAGGGCGTGGTGGCCTGGTGGACTCAGGTTAGTGGATTCATGCCAAGGGCATGGTAGTTCAAACCGGCAGAGAAGGAAACACGGACGTGTTTGACAGTCGAGGGAGGGTGGATGCATGGTTTTGTAATTGAAGAACGAAACACACACAGTTATGATAGTTGAAGAAGATAAATAACAGTTATAAAAGATGTTACGGTGCTTAAAAGGTACCGGAGTTATCTCTATCTCTTCAATTAATCTCAGTCGTTTATTTTTAAAAATTAGTACTAAGCTCATCATTTTTAGTACCGGGTTCACTGTTTTGATACTTTTGATTTAAAGACACCTCTCTATTTTTAACCGTGATCTGAGCATTGTAACACCTCTCAAAACTTATTCTTAAATATTCAATATTAAATTTTAGACCGTGCCGAGCCGTGTTATTAAAAAAATAAAGTACAATTTACTCTCTTCAAATATAATCAATATTTAAATAACCTCCTAAAATAGTATTTTGATTTATTTTACCCCGCATATCTTAACCTAGGCGAGTCTGTTGAGCCATCTACCTCCGTCGCGATGCTGCCGAATTTGTCTCCACCTTCCGGCAATCCTAAGTTCACAACACCCAAAGTGAGCTCTCCATCCTCCCCGCGTCAATTTAAGCCGCTTCCCGTCAAGTTCCAGCTAATGGAGGGCCGGATACGGCCATCTCCAGCGAGCCACGCCTGACGCCTCCACCAGCCAGGGTTTTCCATCCTAGCTGTCGCATCATCAAAACATCAACGCGCCGCGATACCCTTCGAATCGCTAAATTGGTGCGGTCCGATCAGGACCTGACGATCTAGATTAATCGAATTTTAATATTTTACTATAAACTAGCTTTATAACTTCAACCTTGCATCGACACGATGTCATCACAACTACATTTAAAGAATAAATCTTTTTCCAAGAAATTAACCAAACTTGTCCCATGCCCGCCTGCGACAATAGAGGATGCAGATGAAAATCGAAATCCGCATTCAGGTGTGAATCAAAACTTGCACCTGTTGAGTTCAGGACCAGTGTCTGTCGAATCCCTTGAAGTTCAAAGCCACAACAAGAACAAAGAATTTTTTTATGGCAAGAAATGATTAATAGGTACAATAAAGAGGTGAGTGGATAGGGGAGAGAGATGTAGGGTTAAGATGGCTTGCTAGGATGAAAAAACCGTCTTCTTATTTTTTTTACTTTGGTGGGGTGGGTTAAAAAATATAAATATGCTAGTTTCAGCTGCTTCATCGGTCAACTACAGATAAAATAGAAAATTCGCTCTGTACCAAGATATGGCTTAGATGTGAGTGAGACTCGCAGGTAGAAAATACAATCCACGCCTGCACCCGATGCCCGTGCTGGTGGGTTAAATTGCCATTCCTACCCCTTCCGCCACTATCCATGAGGGACGCGGATCATCTAACATCAAGTCAGACCGTAGTTGCCACTGCATATGGTCCAGTAGCATGTGGTCTCGCATGTCAGCAGCTTGCTTCAACGTATCCTCTCGCGTGTAAGGTTTTCAAAACTAGAAAAACCGGTCCACCAGATGACTAGTTTTCAATTATTTTTTTTTAAAAAATGAAAATTTTGAAAACTGAAAACCGGTCAATAAATTAGAAAAATTGAGCAGTAAATCGGAAAAATCAGTCTAACCAATTTGATTACAAATTTTAAAATTTAAAAACAGAAAAAAATGATTAATAAATTGACAAAACCGAGAGGTAAACTGAAAAAATCGAAGGTTTTCATTTCAAACCTTAATTTTTACGTTTGTACATTTTTTACAGTTTATTGACCCAGTTTTTGCAATTGAAATGAAATCTAAAACCCTACTCGCACGAGGGGCTAAACCAAACGAAAAAGGAGAAATTTTTTTTCTTTGCCTTGAAAAAGTCACAGCTTCTTGGTTTGACTTCTTTTGTTTTGAACAACAAAATTTCATCTTTCATTCTTTTTTGGCTCTTTCGTTAGTTTATACTTAAATAAAGGTCAAATGCCTGTTTTACACCTCCAATAAAATGAACCACCACAATGTTAGTTTGAATTCGTTAAAAAAGTTAACATTATTAGACTTTCATGTTAAAATATAGTAGTATATGTAAAACAATAATAATGTTATCATTTCATTTTTGAAAATAGTGCACTATCAAATTAACACTGTTAGTAGTTTAAACTAATGGAAGGGAAAAAAATGAAAAATGAAATTTTGTCCATATAAGACATGAAAAGAATCGGTGATTTTTTTAATTCAAATAAAGAATTCTCTTAAAAAAAAGAGAGAATCGAGAACACACGGAAGACCTGACCCAACCCGACTTTCTAGATCAGGAGCTAAACCGGCTGCCCCGCTTCAGCAGCTGAACCACCGCATTTGCGAAACGGGCTCCGAGGTTAATCCAGCTGGACCAGCTCTTCGTTGAAATATTTGACGGAAAGAATTACTCCTACAAAACAAAAAGCTCTTCGTTGAAATATTTGACGGAAAGAATTACTCCTACAAAACAAACAAATTGTTGCACTACGCCGCCCCCACGCCACTGCATCTCCGAAACGGGCTCGAGGAAATCGCCGAAGATCTCGCCGCCCAGGCCGGGCGCGGATCGGCTACTGTAAGAACTTTTACTGCAAGGACTTGCAGTAAGCGATCTCACCGTCCGCTTCATCAAACGATCTCCAAGTCTGCACCACGCGAAGCTCAGGCTTATCGGAGTACATCGTATCTGCTGGGCAGGAGCAAAGAAAAAAAAAAGTAGATAGTAAAATTATATCACAATTAGAGAAATTTATAGGTGTATTATTGACTTAAAATTAGATCATTTTTTATTTTCACTGTCAATTTTTTAACGAGGACTAAAAAATAGAAAAAAATGTAGTAACGAGAAAAACATAGAAATGAAAAATAGAGTAACGTAAAATTTAAGACCCCATTTGAAATATAAGAATTTTTTCTAATTCTGTAGTTTTTTCTATAAAATTGAACTGATTTATATGATATTTCTGTGAAATTTTTGTGTTCCAAACGGGACCTAAATAAATTTTTAGAAGCTATATTATGGTTATTCATAGTATATAAATTAAATTAGTTGCTCAACCACTCTCATTTAATCTCAGTTTTAGAATTTTTTTCGGTAAATCTTCGAAAAATCAAGTAAATTCTTTCGAGTTTTTCAAAGTTGTTTCATTAGTTTCATCTCGTCGTCTTTCTGTAAGTGCCCTCCGAGTTTCTTTGAGTTCTGAATTTAGAATGTTTAATTTTGTAATTTGAATTTGAACTTAATTTTGAATGGTTAATTTTCAGAAATTTAAGTATGTTCTTTCAAATTTTCAATGTTTTCAAAAATATTCCGTTAGTTTTATCTCGTTGAACGTGTAAGTACCCCCAAAGTTAGTCCAAGTCATGAGTTCAGAATAATTAAAAAATTATAGTGAAAATAACAAATATCTAATTTTAAGTCAATAATATACCTGTAAGTTTCTCTAATTGTGATATAATTTTACTTTCTAATCTTTTCTATGTCCCTGACCAGCAGATGCGTGTATGAAGTGGACGGTGAGATCGCGTACTGCAATTCCTTGCAGTAAAAGGCCTTACGGTAGCCGATCCGCGCCCGCCTAGGCCCAGCCCCCTCCCTCCTTTCCGAATTGGTCGCGGTGCCTCCCTCCTATAAAACCCGACACGCCGCCGCCTCTGCCCACGAACTGCCAAACCCGAGCCCAATCCCAACCCGACGACGCCGTGCCGAGGACGACGACATCCCGCCGCCCCCGCATTGCTTGATCTAGACGAGTTCTCGCCGCCGTAGCCGGATTCGCCTCCGTCTACCTCGCCGTCACGCTCCACCATCCGGCAATCCTCAAGTTCAATAACACGTTAGGTGAGCTCTCCATCCTCCCCGCATAGATTGGAGCCGCTTCCCGTCGCGTTCTGGCTACTGGATGGCCGGATACGGCCATCTCCATTGAGCCACGCATGGCGCCGCCGGCCGCCATGGACCGGCCAGGTTTCATCCTATCCGTCGGATCAGAAACGGACGTGTTGTAATTACATCCAAATATTCCTCTTCGAGTCACTAAATTCATGCGGTCTGATCAGAACCTAACGATCTGGATTAATCGGCTATTAATTTATTTTTCTACTATACTAGCATTATAACTTCACTTGTGCATCGGCATGATATCATCACAGTCATTTTAGAGAAATAAAAAATTATCCAGGGAATATGCTCTTATACAGATTAGTCCCTGTTATCTTCTAAAATTCTCAAAACAACCCCTGCTCATGTCTCTTGGCACTTCAGCTCCGGGTGTTTCAGAAATTAGTTCAAATTACTGTTTTAAATTCCTAAATTCCATAGAAGCTCTTGGAACATTGTCTTAATTTTGTTTTAACGCATGAAACCCTTAAAGTAGCATAACGTTTTGCTAGTAGCTCCGATTAAAATTTCCTTATGCCAAAATGATAGCAGCATTGTGCATTGTGCGGTCATATGGATACACTCAGTTTAGCCTTAAAATCAGGTGTGAAATTCTGCATGCATCTCTCCTGCATATGATTCCTCGAGTGAGAATGTGAAAATTTACAGCATTGTCAATGTCGGCTGTCTTAGAGAACTCATACTATGCTTAAAAACTAGCAAATAAATTTTACATTATAAGTTTTTTCTCATTCAGGATCTATTTATTATAATGGAGGAGGCACTTTGAACAGTGAATCATCTTTCTCATCTGAGGCAGCAAACCATAGATCAATTTTCACAGATGCTGGATTGTTTAGCAGTATCACATTTTCATAGATGGCTCCTTTACTTGACCTTGGGAACAGGAAAGTACTAGATCTTGATGATGTGCCATTCTTGGATGAGAGTGACAGTGTCCATGGAATTAGCCCTGAGTTTAAATCAAAGGTTTACTCGATGTCTGCTACAGAACAACACACTGATGTTACAACAATTAAGATAGTTAAAGCTCTTGTTCACACAACATGGAAACTGATCAGTGTTACTGCCGTTTATGCCCTACTCCGTACTGTCACTTCCTATGTTGGTCCCTATCTGATCGAGTACTTTGTTGACTATCTGAATGAAACCCAACGATCTGCTAAAGAAGGGTACCTTCTGGTGTTGGCATTTATTGTTTCTCAGATTGTGGAAGGTCTCTCATCAAGGCATTTGTTGTTCAGGTCTCAACAACTAGGCATACGTGTTCGTTCTGCTCTTATTGCCTTTGTTTTCGAAAAGGGTCTCTCACTCTACAGCCAGTCAAAGCAAGGTAACTCTAGTGGAGAACTAATCAATATTGTGAGCCTTGATGCTGAGCGCGTAGGAAATTTTAATTGGTTCTTGCATGAATTTTGGCTGCTCCCAGTGCATATTAGTCTTGCAATGGTCATCTTATACTCTACTGTTGGCTTGGCACTTACTGCCACTGTTTTGATAATGTTGGCTAACATACCTTTGGGGAGGATCCAGCGGAATTATCAGGAGAAGACTATGAATGCTAAAGATGCTAGAATGAGATCTATGTCAGAAATATTGCGGAACATGCGTATTCTCAAGCTTCAAGGTTGGGAATTGGCTTTCTTGTCTAAGGTAAAAGAGATAAGAAAGGAAGAGATGAAGTGGATAAAGAAATATGTGTACGCATCATCAATGATTATATCTGTCTTCTTTGGTGCTCCTGCAGTTGTTGCTATGGTAACATTTGGAACTTGTGTACTTTTAGGCATCCCTTTAGAAGCAGGGAAAGTATTATCTGCTCTGGCAACATTTAAGCAGTTGCAAGGCCCTATCAACAGTCTGCCTGACACAATCTCGTCCATGGTTCAAACAAAAGTGTCACTTGACAAGATGTGCTCATTCCTACGTCTTGAGGAATCAGAAAGTGATGCCGTAACTAAGCTTCCGAATGGAAGTACTGATAAATCTGTTGAGGTGAGTAATGGTTGCTTCTCTTGGGACAAATCTTCTCAGGTCCCTACTCTCCAAGACCTGAACTTTTCTGTGCAACAAGGAATGAGGGTTGCTATTTGTGGAACTGTCGGATCTGGTAAATCAAGCTTACTGGCTTGCATCATTGGTGATATACCAAAGGTATCTGGAGATGTTCAAACTTGTGGTAAAATAGCTTATGTCAGCCAGTCACCATGGATACAGAGTGGAACAGTTGAGGAAAATGTACTTTTTGGTACACGGATGATTAGAGAAAGGTATGAAAGGGTCCTTGAAGTATGCACTTTTAAAAAAGATTTGGAGACATTACCTTTGGGTAACCAAACAATTATAGGAGAAAGAGAAGTCAACTTAAGTGGGGGACAGAAACAGAGGATACAAATAGCACGTGCCTTGTATCAAGATGCTGATGTCTATCTATTTGATGATCCATTTAGCGCCGTTGATGCTCGTACTGGGCTGCACCTATTCAAGGTATGTCCTTTAATGCATTCTACTGAGTGCTTGACAGCAGTTTAATCTGTATTGTTTCATTAGTTCCTCTCCGCCAATGTTAGTATCACTATGTTTTTTATATATAGGTAATTGTATATACTCTGTTTTACCTCTCACTCTTAGTAACTCTTTTGACATGTCATTAAATTGTTTATGTGGCAACCTGTTTAATGAAAATGAAACCCCCATTGGGTGTAGCCTAATAGGTCTCAGGAAAAGCAATTGTCCTATGTACATATCAATTTTTTCATTATGCGGAACAAGCTATAAATTTGAGTGCCCTGTTGTTTTCTATTCGGGTTTAAAATCTAATCTGTCCTGCTTGTTGCTAGAGTTCACGACATTACTTGTTGCTGTTCTGTGAAACTTACTGGCTGCACAATCATTTGCAATTTGCAGGAGTGCTTGCTAGGATTTTTAGCTTCAAAAACAGTTCTGTATGTTACACATCATGTCGAATTTTTGTCTTCCGCTGATCTTATCCTGGTAAGTTGATATTGTCTAGTCTAGCCTTTTCTTGTTTACGATACGCAACTTTCCACCCTTCCAATTGCCCTCCTCATCTTATTGCTAAAAGCAGATTTCTTCTCATCTTTCAGGTTCTGAGGGATGGAAAAATAATACAGTCAGGGAACTACGAAGAAATTCTTAGGTCTGGTGAAGAGCTTATGGAATTAGTTGTATCCTACAAAGATGCCTTATCAAGCCTAAACATGCTGGAGCGCCCTAGTGGAAATTTTAATAGTACAGATCATCCTGGTGGTGATGGAAAAACCCTTGTTATAACAAAGGATAAGCAGGATGATAAAAAAAATGAAGAAGAGAATGTTGACAATGGTCAGCTGATACTAGAAGAAGAGAGGGAGAAAGGCCGTGTTGGATTTATTGTCTACTGGAAATATATTACGATAGCATATGCTGGAGCAATTGTGCCACTTATTTTGCTAGCTCAGATCATTTTTCAAGTTCTTCAAATTGGAAGCAATCTCTGGATTCCCTGGGCTGCTCCAATATCTGAAAACGTGACTCCACGAGTCAGTTGCTTGCTGATGATAAATGTATATGTTGCATTAGCACTGATTAGCTCATTGTTCATCTTCTTAAGGTCACATCTTCTTGTCGTGTCTGGATGTAAGACTGCCACTATTCTATTTGAGAAGATGCACAACTGTATATTCCGAGCTCCAATGTCTTTCTTTGACTCCACTCCCAGCGGGCGCATTTTGAACAGGGTATGCAATTGCATTTAGCATATTTTTGTTTCAGTGCATATCGTATTTGTGAATTACTTGGAACTATTTTTTTGTATTGTTTATTTTTTTACTTATAATAATAGTGAAAGTTGAAATAAAACTGTATAGGCTTCGACGGACCAAAGCACAGTGGATAATAGGATTTTCGACCTCATGGGATATCTACTATTTCCTGCCATTGAGATTCTAGGCACAATTGTCCTGGTGTCACGGGTTGCATGGCCAGTATTTATAATTTTTATCCCTGTTATTGTTGCATCACTGGGGTACCAGGTTAGTTTTATTATCCCCATTACTCTCGTTGACAATAATTACTTATTCTTTCTGTAGGGCAATATATTCTTTTTCCTTATGATGCTAATTATTATTTTCGTTCTTTTTTTTGACACCTTTTCATCCTATACTTTTTCCATTTCAAATACTATATAGATGCTGCTAGAGAGTTGCAAATGTTGATTGGAGTTAGCAGAGCCCCTGTAATGCAACATTTCACTGAATCTGTAGCTGACTCAACTATCATTAGATGCTTTGAAAAGGAAAGGCAGTTTATCACTTCTATTGGACATTTGGTTGATAATTTATCTCGTCCAAGTTTATACAATGCTGCTGCAATGGAGTGGTTGTGCTTTCGCTTGGATATTCTTTCATCCACCATTTTTTCCTTCACACTGATACTTCTGGTCTCCTGGCCAACAGCTCTAATCGACCCAAGTAAGTAAATCAGCCCTTTTCTAGCTAGATCAGAACTGTTCTTAATGACTTCTAACCAGTGCTTCTAACATCATGATAATTTTTTGTACAGAGACTGCCGGTCTAGCAGTCACTTATGGACTAAGTCTTAATATGCTCCAAGGGTGGGCTATTGCTGTTCTCTGCAGTTTGGAAAACAATATGATATCAGTCGAAAGAATCTTGCAGTATACAATTATTCCTTCAGAACCACCGCTTACAATATCTGATAGCAGACTAGATTGCCAATGGCCAGTAAAGGGCGAAATCGAGCTCCGCGACCTGCATGTTCGTCTCCTCAACTTTACGTAATACTACTACATAACTCTAGTTGGTGATCCTTCTTCTCAAGCGCTTTTACTCGATGCAGGTTCGGTATGCGCCGCAGTTGCCCTTCGTTCTGAAAGGCCTGACCTGCACCTTACCCGCGGGCAAGAAGACGGGTATCGTCGGAAGAACAGGCGGCGGCAAGTCCACCTTGATCCAGGCACTGTTCCGCATCGTGGACCCGTGGTCCGGGCAAGTGCTGATAGACGGCATCGACATCAGCACTGTTGGACTGCATGACCTTCGGACAAGGCTGAGCATCATCCCCCAAGATCCTGTCATGTTCGAGGGGACCCTGCGAAGCAACATTGATCCTCTTGGGGAGTACAGCGACGAACAGATTTGGGAGGTTTGTAGTACTCCTACATAACTCTATTTATCGATAAATTACAATAATCGTTTTTGGTTTGGGGGTTAAATTAATTACTGTGGTTTTGTTTTCCCTAGGCACTGAAATCCTGTCATCTCGCTGATGAAGTCAGGAAGAATGATCTTAAGCTTGACTCCATAGGTATGTATGATCGATGATATCTGCTAGAAAGTCCCAAGCAAGAACATTGCTCCATCTCAACCATAACTCTGTTTCTTTTCAACGCAGTGATCGAAGACCGCAAGAACTGGAGCGCAGGCCAACGGCAGCTGGTTTGCTTGGGCGGGGTGATTCTGAAGAGACGACAGGTCCTGGTCCTCGACGAAGCCACCTCGTCCGTGGACCCAGTAACAGACAGTCTGATTCAGAACACGCTACGAACCCAGTTCCCTGAGTGCACGGTGATCACGGTCGCGCATTGGATCACATCGGTTCATGCATGCGACAGAGTCCTGCTTCTCGACAACGGTTAGTTATATACACTCCCTCCGTTCTTTTATTGATATCACCGTTAAACTTTTAAATTCAATTTTGATTATTTATTTTATTTAAATTTTTTGATAAATTTTATATATTTTAATTTATTATTTGAGTTATTTGAATCACAACTTAAAATTTTACACATTCAAGCAAAAAATAAGGGTCAAAGTTGATTATAAAAATTAAATGGCAATATCAATTTAAGAACGGAAGCGGTACTTATATATACTGGAGTATGTATGTATATGTGGCACCCCGTTTTCGAAATGCACTGTGATGTACGTATCAGTCTCTGAATCAGTAGCTGATATGCACAAATATAACAAAATATATATTGAAAGCATACTTCGATAGGACAATAGATACATGAGACAATACTTTTAGCGACAACACGGAAAATATCTCTATGATCTAACACTGATCGATCAGTCAAAAGTGAAGTAAGTAGCGGAACACCAAGGCTCAAATCCACGAACAGACTTAGTAAGCAGAACAAAAACCCAGCACGTCGTCACCTACGCGGTCCTCTCTGTCTAAAACCACAAATGCAAACAGGGTACTCAGTAAGCTCTAACACTAGGCAAAGGTATATATATTTAAATGCACATTTGGTTATAGCAAAGATGAGGTTACATAGTTCAATTTTTACGATAAGCCAATTTTTATGCAGAGTTCCCTACAGAAGATTTTAAAGGGGAGTGAAAACATTGTTGTGTATATTTTAGTAGGTTGAACCTGGGGGAGCATAAACTATTTTTGCTAGTTTTCAAATTTTAACTGGAAGGGCCTCCACTAGCTCATGCAATTACTCTTTAAAACACGGGCATCTACACCCACTCACACACCAAGGATATTATAAAAAACTAATCGTAGGGTACTCGAACAAATAGCATGCCAATACCGTGACAACGGCCTATCCGAAAGAATTTTACACTCTGCAGAGATTGTAAACTGTACCCACAGGTTATGCTACTCCTGATCAACAGAGTTGCATAACGCTTACCCCACAACTACATAGGTTTTCACAGATTTCACCCAAGACGCATTCAGGGGCTATCCGTCAGGGTTTCACTCTTTATAACGCGACGGTACATTTTCAAAGTCGGATCGTGAAGATTTACCGCAGTCACGTCTTTTTCTGGTCCTCTACTACATTGGGTATTACCAAACCAGGGGCTATATCCGTGGGCTTACGGTCCTATAACGCGGGCAATTACATGGTCGAAAGCTGAGCAGCGAGTTATCTCACGCCTTGCTCTTGGCCTCTTGTGTCACTTTGACCTCCTAGTGGCTCGATGTGAAAAACCTACATAGCGGGGATAAGTCCTGTCCAATATGTACAGGTTTTATGGTTGCACAAAAATTGCTAAGTCGAGCGCTAACGAACCGGTTCTTATATGGCAGGGGTGGCGGACTCGTCCACGGCAGGTGGACCACACCGATGACTATACACCTATCACCATTAACTCTTGTGAGTCCCACTTCACGACTAGAATCACCCATCTTCACCTAGCACCAGTTGCACTAATTCCATCCTGTTTTATTTACACACACCACCGAACACAGTTTAACGCATTTTATAAATAAATGGTATATGGTGTAGTGGTGCGAGACACCGCAATTGAGGGTCCTAAGCATTCTACTAAACAAGGCAACTCTCCGTTCTTTAAGTATTTTAACGACGGTGTCCTATGGTTAACAAGGAGGGTGTCGTCAACGGGTATTCAAGATATTTAATATTAATGTCTACTAACTGACATTAATATCAGTAAAGCAATTAATCAAAGTAGGATTATAACTAACATAATGTTTTAAATCAAAATATTATGCATAGCAGAAAAGATAGGCACTATAGGAGCATTAGCAAAATATAGGATCAATATGATCAAGGGGTTAGAGCTTGCCTGCAAACTCCTAATCTTCGAAGCTTGAGATCAGAGGCTTCTTCATCAAGATTCTAGTCTTCTATCTCTAGTTTCGCGTCCAAATCCTCTTGAAGCTTGACACTTCCTTACACTCAGCGTTATCTACGCGAAAGAAAACACCTAATAAAACTACCGAAAAAGAAACAAGCTCGAGAAAAAGCAATAAAATCCAAAGAACTCCGAATAAGAATCAAATAAAATCCAAAAGAAAGCAGATGACAAAGATCTTGTATGAGCTGGCGGCTATTGCATTCTAATCTATTTTGAACACTTTTATTTATGACTGAGATGATCACGTGGGTGCACTATGAGTATTGGATCATCGTTAGGGCTTTCCTAATGTTGCTATATACTAGTATGCTATGTGACATTGCATGACCAATGTGGCGTGGACGTCCTGTGTGTAAGTGTACCTACATGTACATGGGTACAAGTACGTGATAAGTACGTGATTATGATTATGTTTGTCTGTGGCACTAGTGCATGTATATACAGGCGAGATGCATGTATATAGGTGGCAGTAACTTGGGTTAGTAGGTACACAGTGTGCTATTATTTGTTGCCTAACTTCTATATGCAAGTGGTTCCTATTGTTTTGCAATTAACTACCATATTTTATCCCTATAGTTAAACTAGTGAGGTTGACTGGTGGCACTTGAACTATTGTAGTATAATATACATGAAAATCTATTGTGATTAGAGATTAATTATTTTACTTTCATAACTAAACTATTCTAATTAATTGATAATACCCTATTAATGCATGCTAACATGAAGTGCAATGCATATGCAGCTAATTAATATTTACTTAACTATATGTTTCTACTTAAAACTATAGTACTTAAAACTAACATGGACATGCGCACTTATGCATGGTAATGATGCTATAAAATCATGCTGATAACGTGGAATGCACACCTATCTAATATGAGCTATGCTAAAGAATAGGTCGCAATAAAGGCACGCATTAAAACCAACTCCAATAAAACTTACTATTAAGATACACCAGCATGATCGGATGTTGGCTGAGGTGTGGACGGTTCGATGTGGTGGGGCTCGAGATAACGGTTCCAACGATGCCAAAATCACCGAAAACAGAGTTGAGGTGTGTCGGTGGTGAGACGAACAAGGTGTTCACGATGGAAATCAGGAAATCTCCTCCGTGGACACGCTACTCAGCATGTGTTCACAGCTGTCGGGTGTATGTGTGCAGGCGTAAAACAATTGACAAACCTCGTGGTGATGTTGCCAGCTGGTCTGTGACCGAAAATTAGCAAAGGCTGCGTGGACACATGGCTCGGCCTATGTCCATGACCTCTGGACACCTGCGTATCCAGAATCGGGAAAAATCCTGTGGGCACGTGGTTTGGCCTGTGTTCACGGCCCCTGGACACACAGGTGTCTAGAATCGAGGATTTCTTCGTGGACACAGAGTTTTGTAACGTGTTCGTGGACACGTGAACATGTGAGCTATGACCGTGTCCGTGGACACGTGGACTGTGACGTGTCCGTGGGCACGTGAAAGTGAAAGTTCGGGGATTCGTGGACACGTGAGAGTGAAAGTTCAGGGTTTTGTGGAAGTCCGAGGATTCATGGACACGTGAGAGTGAAAGTTCGGGGATCCGTGGACACGTGAGAGTGAAAGTTCAGGGTTTTGTGGAAGTTCGGGGATTCGTGGACACGTGAGAGTGAAAGTTCAGGGTTTTGTGGAAGTTCGAGGATTCGTGGACACATGAGCCGTGGCTGTGTCCGTGGACACGTGGGTCGTGACCGTGTCCATGGACACGTGAAATCGTGATGTGTCCGTGGATATGTGGACACGTGAAATCGTGACGTGTTTGTGGACACGTGGACATGTGAACTGTGACCATGTCTGTGGACACGTGGACATGTGAATTGTGACCATGTTTGTGGACACGTGGATCGTGGCTGTGTCTGTGGACACGTGGACATGTGGACTGTGACCGTATCTGTGGACACGTGAACTGTGACGTGTCTGTGGACACGTGGACACGGAAAAGCTGTGAAGTGTCCGTGGACAAGTGAAATCGTGACGCGTCCGTGGACACGTGGAAACTGTGACGTGTTCGTGGACAATTGAACTGTGACCATGTCTGTGGACACGTGGATACGTGGGCCGTGACTGTGTCTGTGGACACGTGCTCTGAGTCCGGTAGTGACCCGACTAGGGGTCACAAAAGCGTGACCGTGTCCAATTTCGCGGACACGAGCTCCGAGTCCAGTGGTGACCCGGCTCAGGGTCACGGGATCATGACTGTGTCCAAGTTCGATTCGGGGTCATAGGAAGGTGACCGTGTCCGAGCTCCAGGACACATGTGAACGGATTAGCCGGTTATCGTGTCAGGGACATGTGTCGACTACTGTGTCCAACCCTCAGAGTGTGTGTGTGTATGCAGGGGTGTTTCTATAATTATCAGATAACTAACAGGGGACCGATTGGTAAGTTTTTGGACTGAATACGAATGCATACAGAGTTGGAGGGGCTTTTCTGCAAAACAGCCTTTTACTAGACCGGGTGGCTGTTCTTCACCAAGGCCCCTGGTTCTTGTGGACTGCGCCCAAGGCTGGTCCACAGCCTCGCCGTGGTCCACGACTGTGGTCAGGCGGCAAGCTGGCGGAAGAGGCTAAGGCCTCGGGTAGAGCAGAGGCAGGGCGACGTGGGGAGACCAGCCATGGGGTCGGTGGAGCCGGGGAAGGACCTGGGTGAGCCAGCGGCGGACAGGGGGTGGCGCCAGGCACTGGTGCACAGCCTCAGGCCGGCAGCAACGACGGGGAAGCCGGAGACCTGGTGGGGAAGAGAGGGCACGGTGCAGGGATCCTTGCAGCGGGCTCAGGAGTGCCGGAGACGCGTGGAGGAGCGCCGGCCACGGAGCACAGACGGCACGCCAGGGCGACGCACGGTGGCACTGCTCCAGTTGATTTCCTGCTGGGCGCGCTAGGCCAAATGAGGGAGTGGACAGTAGAGGTGGTTCACAGGTGGTTTAGATGGAGGATTTCTCGCCGGTAAGCGCGAATTTCAGCGGCTCTCGGTGATCAGTGGTGGCCCGAACTGGGGAAGAGCAGGCCGATTGGGGCTCAATTCGGTGTAGGGAAGGTCATGGAGATGGAGGGAAGGAGAGTGGTGGCGTGTCGGGGCGTGGAGGCGTAGCAGCTCGCTGGCGACGGAGAGGAGGCGTCCGACATGGCGGCGCATGGCACCAGCCTGCAGGATGACCAGAGAGCCTCTGAGCTTAGGCAGAGTAGCCAAGGGGCAGTGCACTGAGTTCCTTCGCGGGCTTAGACGTGCCAGAGAAGGGCCAGGGGGCGCCGTCAACAGAGAAGGGCGGCACGCGACGGCGGACATACCGGCCGAACGGGAGGGCCTAGGCGGTGGTGGAGGCCGGCTGCAGGATGAGGGGAGAGGGTGAGGAGGCGTAGGTGGTGCAGGGTATGCCAGAAGGGGAGGTGCTTGCTGGAGGAGCCGGATTGCGGCAGTGGCCATCTCGGTGCGCAGGGCAGTTTGAGGGGAACGGAGCAAAATATGAGCTCGATTTCACTGCAAACGTGAGGCAGCTAACACACGTATGGGCACGCGGCAAACAGCTCGTGCATGCGCTGCGGGTGGCGGGGCGCGTGGCGTGGCCAGCAGGGGCTGCCAAGGCTTGAGCGGCGCGCCGGTGTCCGTGCCAAGCGATGCGGACGGAGTGGAGGGAGAAGAGTGATGAGCGCGCAGTGTTGGGCCGAGCTGGGCTGCGTAAAGAGAGGGAAGGGAGCCTGCTGGGCCAGGGAGAGAAGAAAAGGAAAAGAGCAGCCCAATGCAAAATTTGGAAATTTGATTTGAATTGAACTCAAATGAGTTGAGAGGATTTTTGATATCTGAGGAACTGGTTGGGTTTAGGATTCAAAAGCAATGCAAGAAAACAAACGGCAAAGAAAAGAAAAACAAAAAGCTATCAATCACTTGTCACTCTTCCAAATTTTAATATTTTGAAATTTTCAAATTAGCTATGTTTTAATTTAGTGAGATTTTTGTCCTTTGAGATAGAAAAGAAAAGAGAAGGTGAGAAGAAGAAGATAAAAATGTTAGGGTGATTTGTTAGAATTTTTTTTTGAATTACGTATTTTTAAATTAGTTCTAAAATTTGAGATGTCACATTATACTTGTGAGAGCCCAACCAAACGGGCGGCGTTTGTTGTTCATAACGTCTTAACGCTGTTTGTTCTTGGTTGATGGAACAGGTGAGATTGCAGAGCAGGATGCTCCGACCATGCTGCTGGAGGACTTGTCTTCGTTGTTTTCCAAACTCGTGCATGAGTATACCTTGGGATCGGATTGTAGTTAGCGGATGAAGGAACAGATAAATGGTTGATTAGTGATGCTGTTTTGTAATAGTATAATATAATGTGTTACCTCCACCCATAATTTAGTGGGGCAGTTGTTCATACTTCATTTGATCTTATTTTGAAATCCCTCGATTTTCAAAATCGAATGTTTTGCGACCCCTGAGACGTGAACAGGCCATTAGCTAAAGCACCAACTTGTCCGTAATGAATGAAATCTTCCAACCCTTGCTCCTCGAGCACTCGCGCTCCATGGCGTTGACGCTGGTCCATGCCTGCCTGAGGTCCAGAGCAGCTCTTCGTCGATCATGCCACCGTGCGTGCGGCTCAACCAGAATCGACGCCCTCTTTTCCTCTCGCCGAGAGCTCACCGAGGTGCTGCGGCTACCGAGTTAGCGCGCGGCGAGCACCATGGATGGGATTGAAGCTGCCCTGCCTTAGATTCTCCTGCAGAGTGTCCTAACTAACTTGCTGAACACCTTTCTAGTTTTCAACAGGGTTGACCGCCGGCTCCGACACGACACGGCTGACCGCGTCGCCGTCATTCCGAGAGCACCATGGCGTCGTCGGAAGAACGCGGCGGCCGGCCATTTCCTCGCTGCTGCTTCTTTTGGTCTCGGAAGTTAACGCAAGGTGCGATTTTTGCAGCGGTTTCCTGCAGATTTGTGTCTTCTTGATCGCTTCTGCGGTTTGATCATTATCAGAAAGAGGTGTTTAGAGATAAGGATGCAGCACACGGAGCTGAAAGATAGGATTAGTGATTAGGATTTTCGAGGGTTGTTTCAAGTCAGTTTATATTCAAAACAGAGTCGGTTGCCTAGAGAAACAACCGAGCACAATTGTTATCTTCGTCGAGTCCAATCTGCTATTTTCGCTCCTCTTCCCTGTTTGGTCGTCTCTGCGTATATAAGCACGGCGATTGTCTCATTGTTGTTCAGCCAGCGCATCGTTCGGGCAACAGGGGCAAGATGGATGGAGCAACGGGAGAGAACGCGCAGGCGGAGCAGCTCTCGTCTTCGGCAGCGACAGCGTTCGTCCAGGACGCCGCCGGCGACGACGCGTGCAGCATCTGCCTGGAGGCCTTCTCCGCCAGCGACCCCTCCGCGGTACGCACTGCTCCTTTCGTCGCGCCGATGCAGACCAAATCTTTCTCTCGCGTTGGCTCCTCTGAAGACGACGTGCCGGCACGAGTTCCACCTCCAGTGCGTCCTTGAATGGCGAGTGGTCGACCTGCTCGGTCAGCTGCTCCTACTTCTACTACTTGCTAGGATCATCAGAATATGATCTACCAACAATTTAACCCGAAAACTTCCTGATGCGTTCTAATGTTGTGACTGATCGTGATCCAGGAGCCAGAGAAGCTCCCAGTGTCCCATGCGCTGGCAAACAATCAGCATGAAGGACCCATCGTGGTAGTAGTGCTAGAAACTCTCTGATATCTACGCATGTTTCGACTGCAAGTTCAGTTCTCATCTCCAGACAGGCCTCACCTGCATTTCTTTTTGATATTTGCAGCCAGGAAATCCTCGAGGCCTTGGAGCAGGAGAGGACCGTGCGAGGAAACCATGCGCGCCGCGCAACCCCTGTTCTTCGACGCC